>JAATLQ010034957.1:25867-108480 GCA_013421005.1 Heliconius erato x Heliconius himera | reverse complement strand
AACCGACTGGTTGTGGGTTCGAATCCCACTCGAGGAGATGAAATATTTACTTAAATTTATATTTCCATTTCTTCGCTCTGGTGTCGAGGTTAAGCGCGGCGTTGAGTTCTGCCACTCAACACGCAATGCCTCCAGAATTCGGCAGAAAGTGGGGAACGGAGTGTCTTAACACTAGGTTCCCTCTGCCTACCCTGCTGTGTGCGGGATACAGCGTGAAGCTAATTTAATTTTTTTTTATTTTTTAAATAAGTATTTTTCTTTCCTAAGTGTGGAATAACACTTTAAAAATGTTTAAAACATATCATACATACATATCGAATTAATATTTTGATAAATATGATTTTGGAATAAATGCATGTATAGAAATTTAATGTAAATTTTGTAAAGGTATTAAAAATGAAACGATTACGAAGTATAACCCATATTCCTATAACCCATTTCGTGATCCTAAAACGCTCTCTAAATGGGACAAAAGTGTAGTGAAATAATAAAACAGTTACATTACTAGTCTGTTTCTGCCTATGCAAGAAATGGATTTTTTTTTTCTCTCGATAAAAACATAGAGTAGGCAGAGAAAATCTAGCAGTAAGACCTCGTACTTAATTCTCACTTTCCGTCTTATTTCCGGAACATTGCGTATTTACTAACAGAACTCAAAGCTGCACGTCGTCACAACGGCTTCTAAAGAAATATAGTAACCAGAACTTTTTTTTTCATCACAGTTGCCGGTTCCTTCTCGGCGGTGAACACGGTCGTCTTAGATACGCTGCGCCTGAAGGATATTCTCCATTAGTAGAATCGTTATTACCACAGCAGATATTGAACCTGGAACCTTGCTTTTATTTTGGAAACTTAGCAAAGAGGGCGTTAGCTGGTCCGCCGTTGGTGCAAGACGATACGGCGTTTGTGCCGACGCCGGTTGATACTTTGTCTGTACGTACTTGTTTTTATAATTAACTTGAAACGCAAACGCGGCTTCGCCCGCCTTCACTTTATAGCCAAACTGTACAACAAATTGTAGCCTTTGTTTTATTCTGATGTACAAGTTACATTTCTGTAAGGTTCTATAGAAATCTATTCAGAAAGTATTACTTTAAAGTGAAATAAACATCCATCCTCTCAAACTTTCACATTTATCACATAAATGGAAAGTAGGATAATTGTATATTATATTGTAAGCGACTACTAAAGTTATTTTACTAATTTTAAGTTTCCAACAATAAATATATATTTTAAATGTTATAGACTATCGTATATTAAGATAAGTTAAAACTAAATCTTATTTTATTCTCAGATCACCTTGCCTACATACATTGAGCAAATACGCGATAAGCTCGCCGAAAATATTCACGAGATGTGGGCCATGAACAAGGTATAAGTTTGTATTAGATTGTGTTCTTTATTTCTATATTATTTTTTTACGCACAAATTTTATTCTCCGCCTAAATCTCGAATATTGCATATGCGTCTGGGTCTGGGTCCGGAATTTCAATAGAGTATTAATGTATTGCAGTGTTTGTATAGTTAAATAATTCCTAGGAGTCCTGTTCCATACGATATTTACGGCATTTAGTGCAATTATTTTAATCTAAACTAATCAACATTATATTATGAATATTTATAAATTTACGCCACGCCTCAAATTTAAGCAGTAAAATGGAAAAAAACCAGTTCTTCCTTTTTCCGTTGAGAATTCCTTTCCTGCTCTCGTACAATTCCTAACCTACCTACCTATTTCCGGTAGTATTATTATCTGTCAACAACGAAGTCTTACATATTATTTATATTACCAGATCGAAGCCGGTTGGTGTTACGGTGATAACCGCGACGACACTCGCCGCATTCACCCCTGCCTAGTGCCGTTTGAGCGACTGCCCGCAGCGGAAAAGCGATACGATGTACAATTGGCTGTTCAGACTTTAAAGTGAGCTTATTGAATTGTTTTATTGTGTTTCAGTATTAATTGATATTTAAAGTATAGTAAATATAATTTAAATAATTTAAAAACATGTATCCCACACATAGCAGGGTAGGCAGAGGGAACCTAGTGTTAAGACACTCCGTTCCCCACTTTCTGCCGAATTCTGGAGGCATTGCGTGTTGAGTGGCAGAACTCAACGCCGCGCTTAACCTCGAAACCAGAGCGAAGAAATGGAAATATAAATTTAAGTAAATATTTCATCTCCTGGAGTGGGGATCGAACCCACAACCAATCGATTTTACAGTCACACTTTGTGCCATTGTGCCACGACTGGCATCTATAATTTAGATAATTTTGCAACCTTTGGTGAAAAAAAATAATAATAATATTGTGACATTTGGGTATTATATTGCATTACCTATGGAATAATACACAACTTCTGTAGCTATAGGTAATGAAATATTATTTTATTAGCCAATTCTGATAATGTATACTGTAAATAATTATGTATAAATATTCAAATTTACAATATTTTTATAGAACAATCTTAGCACTCGGGTACTACATAAGTCTGGACAAACCGCCAGCGCGCATTCGCAACGTTCGTTTGCCGAACGAGCCGTTCATGCAAGTAAGTGATATTATCGAAATTTATTCACAAACATAGAATTACACATACATATTTGAAAATAAAATGTATACTATAATAACTGAATTTAAAATCATTTTTACAGTCTAACGGCTATAAACCAGCACCTTTAGACTTGAGCGCTGTAACATTAACACCGAAAATGGATGAGCTAGTGGATCAGCTCGCCGAAAATACTCATAACTTGTGGGCCAGAGAGAGGATACAGCAAGGATGGACTTATGGTCTTAATGAGGTATGCATTTAGTTTTATATACATATATAAATTAAAAATTATATACTAGCAAAGTGAAAAGTAAACATATCTACAGAATCCAACCCACAACCATTCTTTAACTACTACGCCAAGTGAACTTTGATTTGTAGTCACAATATGTTATCATACTAACTATGTATGACCTGTATCGTAAATTTAACATAATAAGGAAAAATAAGGATAATATTTTTTAATATGAAAGTTTTGTAATAGAAATCAGATAAATATCTACTAAATTTCAGGACCCAGAAATGCACAGATCTCCACATTTAGTTCCTTATCCGAAAGTAGACGACGCGATAAAGAAAGCAAATCGCGATACTGCATCAGAAACTGTAAGAACTTTGCTGGTTTATGGATATAACTTGGATCCACCGACTGGAGAACAACATGAAGGTATTTAAGTCTAATATGCTTGTATTTTATTTTTTTATAATTTTAGTCTCATTGATCCATAATTCGTCAAATAATTCTTAGAAACACGCGAGACGGTGATTTTATACAAAGATTACTTTTATTTGTATAATAGCGTACCCCACTTAAGGATTATTAAAAAATATATAATATTTTTTTTACATTTTTAAAGTGTTATTCCACACTTCGGAAAGAAAACTTATTTAGAAAACGTATAAAAATCCGGCACCTTCTAGTCTTGAATAGTAAAAAATCGGAATTGGAGGCCTCAAGCTTTTTCTAAAATTCAAGCTTAGCTTAGCCAGATCCCTCTTATCTGATACCTCACTTGAACTAGCGGCTTAAATATTAAATTTTGCCCACAATCGCTCCACCTGGTTTTAGAAATGAGAGATTTTATTTACAAAATAAGCCCACTTTATTATACTTTTTTTCCAGCTTTATTGGCGGAAGCGTCTAAGCAAAAACAAGCGGATTTTAGAACCTACAGAGCTGAGAAGAACTACGCCGTCAGTTCAGGGAAGTGGTACTTTGAGTTTGAAATTTTGACCGCTGGACCAATGCGGGTTGGTAAAACTTATTTAATTGTTTTTTTTACATTTTTAGTCTTATAATTAATTATTTGAGTATCGTAATGAGATGAATTAAATTATTTTAGTATGTACACATTGTGTATAATTTGATAAGAACAAATTGTTATATTATATAGTGCAGTCAACGAGTCGTCCGTCCTGAAGTTTGCTGTAGATGGCTACGTAGATTGGAGTTTATTATGTTCCTTACTTTTTATTATCTTTTTCTACTAACATAAATACTAAGACTACCGTAAACTATAAAACTAACATAAACATAAATATTTATTCTTAGGTTGGTTGGGCCCATGCGGATATGCCTCCCGGCATGATGCTAGGACAAGATGAGAACTCTTGGGCATTTGATGGATATAATGTAAGTAATTTATTGGTTTTCCTTTAATGCGACTAAACAAAAGTAGAAACTTTTGCTTTGTTCTATATCCTATATAGACAGTATTTGAATATAATTAAATATTAGAAATATAATTTCATTAAAGTGTGCGAGAACATATGGCCACACAAGCAAATTTTGTTATTAAATATAACTATAATATAATTTAGTAAGTTCGATTCTTGCCTGATCTATTTAATGTCAGTTAAAGACTAAGTGACGCTCCGAGTGAGAACGCAAATTAAATATTTAATTGAAACACAGTCACAAAAATGGCACGGTGGTACCAGCGACACGTTTGGACAACAATTGAAAGTTGGTGACATTGTCGCTTGCTTCTTAGACGTGATCGACCAAACTATTAGTGAGTCAACGGAATAACGGGAAACCCTTGTCTGATAAATGTTGTATTTTGTTATTAATTTTTATATAATTATATATTATCTTTTATATATTATTGGCTAACTTTGTATCTTAGCATGTTGGTAGATCGATGTTGCGTACTAAAATGTATGTGTTATTTATGTGTCTGAATAGACATTACAATGTGTTTTATGGGGTAGGTTTAGAGGAAGGAGTGATTAATATTTCTTTTGTACACTCTCTGCCATAAAAAAGATTTTGTTAATATATGGTGGTACTCACTGCCACGTATTGATAAGAATATACCTGTTAATTTAAAAAAATATTGTCTAAATGTAGGTTTGACTGGAATTACTAATCAACAATCATCGTGTAGGTTAAATAAAGTCAATATTTTTATTAACGTCTAAAAAAGCTATTAAAAAAATCTATAAACAAAGAATAACAACAACAATAAAGATATAAAGTAACTTATAATATGATAGTGGCATTCACACTGATAAAATATACAACAAAATTCATTTTACATATAAAAATGTATACTAAATCACAAATTCAAATATTCCCTTGTTTTCTATACACACTGTATACAACTGATACTTATTTAATCTACTGTCAAACATTTATCAGACAAGTTGATGTCGATGTCGTTGTGTTTTATGGTATTTAAAGTGTTAGAACCCTGTTGTATCGCGTATCTATGAGTATGTTCAGAATGGTACATGCATTTCCTTTTCCGAAGTCCCCAAAGTTAGTCATTTGTAAATATTTCCCTACACACCTTATTTTTTCCTTACAGTTTATGATTTATCATTACATTACAAATGTGTTTACATAATTATATCAGATTTATAAAGTCTTATCTAAATTTTATAGAATATACTTAGGTTATGTTATGTATAAAATATATATTCCTTTAGAATTTAGGCGACGTATTCAATATTTAAGATAAGTCCTAAGAAAAATGGTTTAACTTTTTAAGGAGGAAAAAGTATACTCCAGTAGTACGGAGTCGTTTGGCAAGCAATGGGCGGTGGGGGACGTTGTAGGCGTATTCCTAGATCTCATTGACAAAACGATAAGTAAATAACTTTTGACTGGCAACACTTAGCTTGCTTGGAGGCGTGGTGAGAGTATTTTTATATATGGCAATATTTTTATTTTGTTTTTAGATGAATAGCATATATAATATTTCACATAATAGTTCACCGAATATCAAACAATTGCAAAATGTAAGATATACTAATTTATAAGAATTTTTATAATTCTTCTATTTATTTATATGAAAATGCTCTAACCACTATAAAAATATCACGCCAAGCTTCAACTTAGCTTATAAACAGATCGGCAAAAGAACGTCTGTTGGCGTAACATCATCGCTTTGCTTTGGGAGAACTCTAAATTAGATTTAATATGATTTTACCACCGATGGTTGGCATCGAGCATGTTTAGAAAATAGAGGTCCATTTAATTGAAATCCAATGCACAAACAGTTTAAAAAGCATTTTGAAACATGTTAATGTAAATATGAAGAACATATATAAAAACATTAACCGCTTTTACCCGCGTGGTAGGCAGCAAGTATTTAGTGTTGAGACACTCCTTTCTCCACTTCCCGCCCATTTTCAAGACATAGCGCGTCAAGTGGCGGAACCCTACGTCGTACTATTTCTAATCATATTAAAAATGGTGATTCAGATCTAAACAAACGCGTCTATATTTAGTCAGATAGTCGTTGGTGTTAAATATGAATAATATTTAAAAAATGACGTTTTCTCAACAGCAATACAACTATTTTCAGTTTATTCCATCACATTTCTACTCTACACAGCGACAGTAGACAATTTTACTATTTTTCATTTCAAGACATTTTGAAAGTCCTTAAAAATCGCTTGCTAGTAATTAACAAAATTATTAACGCTTATTTAGTCTGTATTTTTGTGTGAATAACTCGGTTTTACTGTATCGATTTTTCTAAATCGTAAAGTTAATCGAATGCATGATAATTATCGATTTCAATATTTGTTTTCGAAATGTTATAATTTAATGATGTAGGGTAGATAATATACAAAGTTTTTTCTTTAATTTTCATATTTAATCCAATATACATATTTACTATGTTATTTGATTAGAAAAAGGTAATTTATTGTTACTTTTTTAATTTTTCGTTTTAATTAAAGTTTGAAATATAAAGCATATTCTAATATCTAATAAACATTAGGTTTTTCCTTAAACGGAGAATTGTTGATGGATGCTCTGGGCGGTGAAACGACCTTCGCTGAAGTACAGGGTGATAATTTTGTACCAGCTTGCACTCTAGGAGTTGGTCAGAAGGCAAGGTAAGAACATTATTATAAATACATACACACATTTATGTGGAGAATCATTAATGGCATAATCGATTGGCATCGATTCTTTATACAGATAGAAATAAGCATTTTTACATTAGGTATGAAAAATGTCTTTATTTTTTTTGAGTACGTATGTGAAATAATACTGATACATATTATTTTATTTTATTTTAGACTCTCATACGGTCAAGACGTGAATTCCTTAAAATATTTCACGACGTGCGGTCTCCAAGAAGGCTACGAACCGTTCTGTGTGTAAGTAGTATTAATTAATCACAAATTATAGTAAGTAGTAACAGTTACTCTATTATCTATCTCTTTGAAGCCAGATGTGGCGCAGGGTGTCGGTCTCACAAAGTGTGACTGCAAAACCAACTGGTTGTGGATTCAATCCCCACTCGAGGAGATGAAATATTTACTTGAATTTATATTTCCATTTCTTCGTTCTGGTGTCGAGGTAAAGCGCGGCGTTGAGTTCTGCCACTCAACATGCAATGCCTCCAGAATTCCGCAGAAAGTGGGTTAACAGAGTGTCTTAACACTAGGTTTCCTCTGTCTACACTGCTGTGTGCGGGATACAGCGTGAAGCTGATTTATTGATTTTAGTAATAGCTCTAACATAACGATATTCATGGCGGAGGTTGGGAGTTCAATCCCCACTCAAGGCAGTGAAATATTTAATATTTTCATTTCTTTGCACTGGTGTTTCGACAAAACTTGTCGCCGCGTTATGCTTTTGAAATGATACCTTTATCTTTGAAATGATACCTTTCGAATATGTCAAGAGCGCAAGGATTCAAATCCTTTTATATATACTTTTTTCATAATACTTATAATATTTATGCAAAATGTTGAATATATTCCAGAAACATGAAGCGTGACGTCACACATTGGTACACCAAAGACCAGCCCATATTTGAGAACACAGACGAAATGGCCGACACTAGGATAGATGTTACTAGGATACCTGCTGGGTCAGGTGAGTTATTTAAATTAATTTATAGTACATACATATACATATGTACAAACATAGAAAACAGCAATAATAATATAAAAAAATATACTATACATATTAGATTTTTACAAAAAAAATCAAAATCTGCTAATTACCAGTGCGTCCTATATATTATAAAAAAAATACTCGTATGTAGTGTACTCTAATTATAAAATTTTATGTTTATACTCTAACTTATAGGTGAAATGATTCAAACATTTTAACATAGCATCTAAGAGGGTACACTTATTTTATTCGCCTATTTGTTATATTATAGAAAAACACTAGGTGCCATTTGGGTATTAGTGTGACAGAGTAATAGCGTCTGCTTGTATGCTTTACGTATATAAATTTTCGCTATAATTTTCTTTATTTTAGATACACCTCCATGTTTAAAGATTTCGCATAACACATTTGAAACGATGGAGAAAGCTAACTGGGAGTTCCTGCGTCTTTCCTTACCAGTTATATGTCAATCGGAGTTTATAGAGTAAGTGTTTATTTTCCATTTTCTAAGATGACAAAAGTGTTATATTTAATAAAACAGCCTTTTGTGTTTATTAGTGACTCTTCCCAAAAGAGCCGGAAGATGGCTTCCCATTGGGCTGACATTACTAAGTTTTTATGTTACTTACTGAAAAGTGAAATCCATGTGTAGGATCCTAAAAAAATAAAGATCATTATAATTTTTAAACGCTTAAAAAATAAGAAAAAACATATTTCAGTGAGCAAGAAAAAGCTCGTCGTTGGGTGGAAATCAAAGAACGCCAACAGATTCTAATGAAGGAAGCGACTGAAGCTCAAATGCCAGCACATATTGATCAGATCATGAGGAGTGGGTTTACTATGAATGATATTAAAGGTAAAGTTGAATAATATGTAGTGGTGTACTTTAGGTACACTATTTAGATAAGATTTTTTTTCATTCTGGTTTTTGTAACTAGTGGTGGAATCAAATGTGTTTATCCAGAAAAAACATAGGTGTTTAGAATATTATTATATATGTTCGTAATATAATTGCTTGTACAAATACTGTTAAATATTGCTAAATTGAGTTGTATAGAAGTTTTTAGCCCATCAACGGTAACCTTAAACAGTATTTTATAAATCTAATAAAATTAAAAAAATGAAATTTGTTTCTAATCTATACCCTGTATATATTACTTAGTGATATACTTGTTAAACTCCTAATTTCAACCCCTAATTTTTAGCTTATTTGCACCCCTGTGTTACCCCTATATTTTCCAACCCCTAAGGTCTGCACTATGACGAAAACCAAGAAGAAATGCCGACACCAAAAGTTAAAAAACAACCGCCACGGCCTCCCCGAAAAGGTTCTATCCCTCGAGGGGTTACGATACAGAATTACAATTTGCAACCAGGTTTTGTAGCTTTAAGCTCCGTAATAACCTGCGCTTCATTGTACTCTTCCTTAACAATATGCTTTTAATATTTCTCTAGGCAACTTGTGGTTTTGAGATTTTTGTAACTTAGAAAATTTTTTATAACACAATCTTTAAAAGAAAAATTCACAATGACAATTTCATTTATGCTTAAAAAAATTATTGCCAAATTATTCTTTATAAAAAAAAATATTTGTTATATTTTAAATTACAAAAACCTACTACCAAATGATGCCAAGAACTATTTCTTATTCTTTATTAGAACCAACAATGAAACTTTGGATTCTAATAATAACTTACCAGTCATATTAACTGACGACCATATTTTCGATACTATCTATATTAAACCTTAACAAAACCTGTTACATTACACGTTATAAGCTTTTTTATTGCGGATTAAATAGTAAAATTTATATATTAAATTTTACTTTTTTATTTTAGGCCCAGTAAACGGTATGCATCGTTCGACAAGTGAGGCGGAAATGACAAAATACGAACTTGGCGTTCAAAATCTGCCCGAAGATAAGAAAGCTGATAAGAGAGGGAGATCTCCTTTCAAGTACTTTTGTTTTCTTGTTATCCTTTAATTTGCTTAAAAGCTAGATTTTAGCACAGAAACTATACAACCTAAAATCAATATTTGATTTTGGTCAGTTAGGCTATGCTTTTCTGTGACGTCGCTGATAACAGTTGGACACGTATTAAAAAAACCAAGTGTCGTCGTTGGTGATAACCTATGCACAAAGGTTAAAATCGAACTACCTTCTATAATAAGAGTAAAATACCCATTTCAATTTTCATAGATTTTTCCGAAGCAAACGCGGCGAGAGCGGCGATCGTGGTAAATCACGTAAATCCAAAACACCAGATCCTTTTAGCGATACGGAATTGTCGCCCGAACGCGGCATGAGACGACCTAACCCACAGATAAGGGTATCTCAGGTAATTAAAAATAATATTATAATTAATAACTTTTAATATTCCTATAGAATTTGTTAGAATGGGCGGCTACATTTTGTAAGTTACTTATTTGATATGATAATGTTCTATTATTAATACTTTTTCATATAATAAAGAAAGTCATCGTTCGTGACCAATTTGGAATACTTTTTATTATTTTATTTATAATTTGAATAATTTATATTTAAACATATATTTTAAAATGCAATAAGCATAACAAAGTAAAATACAGATTAAAAATTAAATATCAAAAATATATATTTAACATATATTTTTTTACATTTTCGTAATTATGATGAATTATTCATAATATCAATAAGTAACTTACATATTTTAGTAGACCATTTTTAATAATTTTTCAAATTGTTTGCATTTTAGTTTGTAACTAGTAATTTTGTTTTAATTTTATTTTTGGAACATCTTGTTGAACCCGAATGAATCCTTTGATTTATTTATTAAGTATTCCTTATAAAATATAACTTTATTTTTTTATTAATTCAAAGCATTTGCATTAAGACATGCCCTGATTGAAATTAAAACTGCATTTTGTTTTGAATATTTACTTTAATAATGTTTTTTTCTAAGGCGAATCAAAGGTATAACACACAAGCTAGGCCTAGTAGGCCCAATATATACGGAAGCCAAGGTGGCTTAAATGTAAGTTTGTCGTTGAGTTTTGCCTAAATTGTCTTGGACTACCCTGCTTTACTGCTTCTTTTATATTCTTTTCTTAACTTACTTCTAACATTTCTACTTGTTCTTTTATTGGATTTCTATGTATAACTTTCTAATGTATATTTTATTGTATCTGTCGTAGGTTAATATTCTTGCTTCATATATTTAAGTATGAAAAAAAATTGTTCTTATAATTCAATGGGACAGTTTTGAAGTATGAACAAAAAAAATCAATATTAACACATTAGAATCTATAGCTTTTAAAATAAAACTTCTGTACGCCTATTTGCAACTGACACATTACTCAGTGCTAGTCAGTAGGCCTTATAGTCTACCTAATTTTCCAGTTTCTGCTGTAGGCAGTAGGTGTTTTCACAGAATACTAAGTTATATAATTTTAAGGACTTTTAGGACTATTTGAGGCCGTCGTGGCCCAGGGGCACAATGGTGTGACTGTAACGCGACGGTTGTGGGTTCGATCCCCACTCGAAGAAATGAAATATATACTTAAATTTATATTTCCATTTCTTCGCTCTGGTGTCAAGGCTAAGCGCGGCGTTGAGTTCTGCCACTCAACACGCAATGCCTCCAGAATTCGGCAGAAAGTGGGGAACGGAGTGTCTTAACACTAGGTTCCCTCTGCCTACCCTGCTGTGTGCGGGATATAGCGTGAAGCTAATTTATTTTTTTATTTTAATTTTAGGACTATTTTGTTTTAGCGTTAAGCATCTCCAGGCAGAGATAATCGAGATCACCCTGTGCTATACCGCGCTTGCTCTACTTTTATTTTCTTATACGGAATCTAGAATAGAACCTACAACCGTTGCGTTTAAAGTGTCACGCTGTGACACGATGAAAAATGCTCTAAAAATACAATTTTCTAAGACAAAAGTTTTTAATTTCTTCACAGACTAACATAGCGGTAACAACACCTACCCAAGAGCGTAAACAAATGACGACAGGCACCCTACAAACGGCGGCCACAGAGACGGTCGGCAACGAGATATTCGATGCGGATTGCTTGAAACTTATCAATGAGTACTTCTATGGAGTTAGGTAAATTGGTTTTTGTATTAGAATATTAATTGAAAAGAATAGAATTTTAACATAAACTTTTGTTAATCTTTTCTGTAGTCCTTTTCTATGACTTAGTCGTTCAATTGTTATTAAACTTTTGCTACATTCTGATGAATTGTGAAAAATCCTGATGAAATGTGATGTAGACTTCGTGAGTATATCACATCATCAGACACTTTTGACAACTTCATTTTTATCTTTTTTTTTCTTTTCTACCGCACATAACAAGTACGCAGGGGAACCTAGTGCCGTAGACATCATCCAATATTTGAGATAATGCGTGTTGAGCAGTACTCAACGCTGCGCCTTATTTTTTTTTTCAAAGCAAAGATTTAAAATAATTCTTTTCCCCGAGTGGTAATCAAATCATCAACCGTCGTGTTTACAGCCAGAGGCTATCCCACAACGGCCTTTATTAATTATGTATAAATATTGACACATTATTTGCGTATCAGGTACAGATTGTTTTGTCCAGTATAAAAAACATTAATTTTTTTTTCAGGATATTCCCCGGTCAAGACCCAACCCATGTGTACATAGGATGGGTGACCACACAATACCATTTGCATTCAAAGGATTTCAATCAAAACAAAGTGACCAAATCATCTGTCATCATCACTGATGATTACGATCGGGTTATTGAGAGGTTTGTTTCTTATATTATTTATTTTGTTGAAAAAAAATATGATTTTGAGTAATAATTTAATTTGAGTTTTTTTTTTTTACTTTATGTATATGCTGGTAATATATAATACATCACAGAAGATTAAAGAGACATCACAATACAAATATTACATATTTTCCGCTTAGTGTCTTGTATAGTACGATTGACAAATTGTGGCGCTCTTGAAGTTTCCTATTGATGGCTGCATGTATTTGATTTTAGAATTTTTCTTACTTTTGATAGTCTTCCGAGGAACTTTAGGGCGGCCACGACTCCTCGACCATATTGTAATCTTGTAGTCCAAGTGGTTGGAGCTGCGAGAGCAGTATAATGTTCTAATTTAAATCTTTATTTTAAGTGTGAACCGTCAATCTTGCTACATGGTTCGCGCAGATGAACTATACAACGAAGTGATGGCTGAAGCAACAGCCAAAGGAGCTTCCCAAGGCATGTTCATTGGATGCTCTGTAGATACTTCCACTGGTACTGTGGCCTTTACTTGTGAGGGGAAAGATAATAGCATCAAGTTTAAGGTGAGTTTTAAGAGGAGAATGGAGAAGATTGTTTGTTATTTTGGTAATATTAGTTATTGTTTAGTTATATTGAATAAATACAATATATTTCGTTCCTAAAATATTTTTTATTTGTCTACTATACTTTATATCATCTTCGCGCTGTATCCCGCACATATCAGGGTTGGCAGAGGGAACCTAGTGTTAAGACACTCCGTTCTCCACGTTTTAAATTTTTACTTCATTTACAATATTTTATATGTCATACCTTTTATTTTATGAACTGATTTAAATAAAACAAACACTAAATGTTTAGCTGTATTTAAATTGGTAAACAGCGATGAGTTACAATTTTATTATTTACCTTGATATGCATACCCCAATTAGTATACAAAAAATCAGTAGAAAATCTTTTTAACGTAACGAGAAAATTTAAAACATATCATCTCTACGCGACTTATAATTTTTGAATTATATAAAACATTTAGTTCTAAAACAATTTAATAGGAATTATTGTTTTTTTTTTTTCATTAGTTGCTCTTTTGTGTTATTTGTAAAATTCTCATTTTATTTGCATTGTAAATTTTCATTTTGAATCAATTATTTTAGATGGAACCAGAAACTAAGCTCTTCCCAGCAATCTTCGTAGAGGCAACTTCCAAGGAAATCCTACAAATAGAACTAGGAAGATCTTCCACCAGCTTGCCACTAAGTGCTGCAGTATTGCCCACTAGTGATAAACACGTAAACCCTCAGTTCCCACCAAGGTTGAAAATACAGTGTTTAAAACCGCATCAGTGGGCTAGGGTATGGAACATTATTATTAATATTGCGATTTATTTTTATTGTTGATTTAAAAGTATTGGATCAAGAAGGCTGTAGATATATAATACTGTCCATAATTGGCGTGATTTAATTCTTTGGTTATGTTTATTTTCACTAATAAACTATGTTAAGCTATGTCTTAGGCCGCATGGCGCAGCGGCAAAAGTGTGTGATTGTAATATGACCATTGTGGGTTCGATCCCCACTCGAGAGAATGAATAATTATTTATTAATATTTTTATTTCTTCGCTCTGGCATCAAGGCAAAAGCCCGGCGCCACTCAATGTCTCTCAAAATTCGGTGGAAAGTGGGAAGTGTGTCTTAACCCTAAGTTTCCTCTGCCTATCCCCGTGCTGTGTGCGGGGATTTTTTACTTCTATGTTAAAAAGTTTAAACTTAGTAATATTATTTGTTTGTAAGCCTTTGTTGTATAACATTATAATGTAAGAGACTAATATACTGGGTTAGACTAACTAGTTATTAGATAAATCATAAACAAAAATCAAATGACATTCATATTTTTTATAACGTATTCTTTTTTGTTATATTTCAGGTACCTAATCAATTCCTCCAAGTGCACGCGCTAAAACTATCTGACATTCGAGGGTGGTCCATGCTCTGTGAAGATGCTGTGTCCATGTTGGCTTTACATATACCCGGTGACTATATTTTATTATATTAATATAAGATCGTCGTGTCCAATAGGATAGTGTCTGACTGTAAAAGAGAAGGTTTCGATTACTTCTCGGGGGAATTTACTTATTCTCACCGCTCTGGTAAGAAAAAGTATGGCGTTTCAACATGCATTATTTAAAATTTAAGCGGAATGTGTTGATTTTAGTAGGTATTTTATAAACTGTTGATTAACTCTACTAATTGAAATGCTTATTTTATATGTAGCAATCATATAATATAGTTACTTTAAATTTTAAAATTATCCGATCATTTAAGGCAGTTTATAATTTAATGAATATCAATAAATATTTTACTCATAAATAAAAGTAGAGGCCAGTCGTGCCCTTACACAATGTAACTGTAAAATCGACTGGTTGTGGGTTCAATTCCCACTCGAGGAAATGAAATATTTATTTACATTTATATTTTGATTTCGCTCTAGTGTCGAGGCAAAGCGCAGCGTTGAGTTCCGGCACTCAACACGCAATGGCTATAACACTCGGCGGAAAGTGGGGAACGGAGTGTCTTATCACGAGGTTCCCTCTGCCTGCCTGATAAATAAAAATATCCCAAAAGAATGATGAATTTATATTTGTATTTGTCATTACTTATTTTATGTTTATTTTTACAGAGGAGGACAGATGTATCGATATTCTCGAATTGATAGAGATGGATAAATTACTAAGTTTCCATTCTCATACACTCACTTTGTATGCGGCGCTTTGTTACCAAAGTAATTACAGGTGAGGAAAATCGTAAATATTTATGAAAAAATATTTAAGTAAAACTATTCCATACCATGTATTTTAATTATCGGAAAAATTAAACGAAAATCTTAAATATTGTTACAATTTTTCCATAAGAAAAACCAAACACAAACATCTCAATAAGAACATATATTTTTCAAGTTAATAAATAGAATAATTCTCAGAATTATTCATATTTACTGAATTATTTTAAACGTTTATACTATAATGCTTGTGATTACCAAAATTGATAAATTAGCATATATACAATTACAACAAATCCTATTTTTTTGCTGTTTTATTTTTCATATATTGTATAGATATTATATTTTGCTAAATGCAAAAGACCTTAAACTTACTTACGACTTGATATAGTGTCTGTGTTTACCAATTACATTTCAATAACAAAATGTTATTAATTATGAATATTTAGAAAGTTTAATACATTTTTAAATTAGTAAATAAATATAACTGTTATTTCTCTTTACAGAGCCGCACACGCATTGTGCCAGCATGTGGACCAAAAACAACTTTTATACGCCATCCAGTCCCAATACATGTCGGGGCCATTACGTCAAGGCTTCTACGATTTACTGATTGCCTTGCATTTGGAATCTCATGCGACTACGATGTAAGTTCATATAAGATTAACTTAATCTTCATAATCTTAGCTTCACGCTGTATCTTTAGCGGGGTAGTCAGAGAGAACGGAGCGCCAAACGCTACGGTTAATATGTTAGTATATATGAAATTATTATTTTTACTTAGACTTATACTTTATGACTTTATATTCTCTTATTTTTGACTTGGACTTGTTATTCACTTTTATTTTATGTCGAGAAAATGATGCTTGTATATTTCTTTTTATAATAAATCTAATTTCGTCTATTAATATACACATATAAGATTCTGAAAATCAGATAGTATTTTTTTTAAAGATTTACTTTTTATTAAATGTATGTATAATGTTTTTAAATGCAGTATTGAAGAAAATAAACCCGTTGTCGTAGTGTGCCTTAAAGTTTGTAGTTCAAATTAATAACGTCCTGCAGCTATATATATACTTAAAATAGTCTGAATGAAGAAGCAAAGCAAAGCGAGAATTAAACGTCACCAAATATAATAAATTAAAATTGTTTTCTTTCCAGGGAGGCGTGTAAGAACGAATTCGTCATCCCATTGGGTCCTGAGCTCAAGTCGTTGTATGAGGACACCGAAATGAGGCACAGCTTAAGATCACTTCAAACTGAAAGTGTTATACCGCAAATGAAAATGACTGATATTGCGTGAGTATGCGTTATAAAAGAAAGGAAGATAGGACGACCCGATATTCTTAAGAAATATCACGAAAGATTGAAATGGACAGACTATGACATTTTATTTTATCATAATATATTTTATTTGTACTTGTATTAAATTTATGGTACATTTCATATTAATACTGTTAGTACCTTTATATATTGCTTATTTTTTCTTTGTATCCTGGTAATATTTACTTCTACTTATAGGCTTTAGTCAAAAACACATAGTATTATATAATAAGTTATTTAAAATTTAAAAATATATAATAGTGTTCCAACTATTACTACAGATGCGCATTGAGTGACGGAACCAAACGCCGCGCATTATCTTAAAACATAATCTAATTTTAGAAAAGAAGCTACTTTGTTTTAACACATGCTAATTTTAGTTTTTTAAATATTACAGTGAAAGTATAACAGAAATCGGCAATCTGTACTCTCCATACTTCCCACTGGAAGTTGTAAGGGAGTTCGTGATGCAAGCGTTGGCTGAAGCTGTGGAGACTAACCAAGTGCATAACAGGGATCCAGTCGGTGGTAGCAATGAGAATTTGTTTTTGTGAGTTTATTTTCTTTTTATTACTAGATAAATGTTTGCTTGTTTAGTTATTAGTTATTGAGGTCAGTCGTGGCGCAGGGGCACAAAGTGTGATTGTAAAAGCGAATGTTTGTGGGTTTGATCCCCATTCGAGGAAATTAAATATTTATTGAAATTTATATTTCCGTTTCTTCACTCTGGTGTCTAAGGAAAGCTCTGAGTTCCGCCACTCAACACGCAATGTCTCCTGAAATTGGCGGAAAGTGGGGAGCGGTGTGTCTTAACACAAGGTTCCCTCGGCCTATCCTGCTGCGTGCGGGATACAACGTGAAGCTGATTTATTTGTTTAGTTATTTGTCTGTATAGGGTATAATTCTTAAAAGAAATCGTTCTTTAAAATTAGTTTATTACTTTGTAGGTTCAATGGTATAGTTTTTTTTTGTGTAATTACATAAATATTTCTAATAATTTCCAGGCCACTAATAAAGCTTGTTGACCGTCTCTTGCTGGTAGGAATGATGCGCGATGAAGATGTTGAGAAATTGTTAATTATGACCAATCCCGAGACCTGGGATCCTACTTTTGATAAAGGTTCGTATGAATTACATGAATATATTTTACCTTGCTGTTATTTAGCTTTTTAACAATATGGTTGTTTATCAGTTCTATCTAAACTAGTTAATCTAATTAATATACCTTACCTAACATTGTACTGTCTTATATACTTATTACTTATATTATACTTTTTCCCTGGTCATTACACAATGCAAAGTTCAAATACCCAAAACGTAAAATATTTCAAAAGGTACAATGTATGGAAAAGTGATTTATTGATAAATTCTCTGAAAAATCTATTCCTGAAACAAGATTTTTATATGTCTTCTGCCAGAGGTTACTAATATAATAGTAAAAAGAACTAAACTAGCCATAATGGCTGTTGTAATCGAAAAAAGCCTTGTAGTTATATTCTATTATTGTGTATATTTTTTATAAAATAAATCAAATCAAATAAATCAGCTTCACGCTGTATCCCGCACATAGCAGGGTAGGCAGAGGGAACCTAGTGTTAAGACACTGCGTTCCCCACTTTCCGCCAAATTCTAGAAGCATTGCGTGCTGAGTGGCGAAACTCAACGCCGACGATAATTTTTATACGGCCCTATTAAGATTTTTTTATATTGTTTATTTTAAAAATTACAGAAGGCAAAGACGAGCACAGGAAAGGCTTACTCCACATGAAAATGGCGGAAGGTGCCAAATTACAAATGTGTTACTTGCTACAGCATCTCAATGATATACAACTGAGACATAGAGTGGAATTCATAATAGCTTTCGCCCATGACTTTGTGGGTGATCTGCAAACTGATCAGTTGAGGTTGGTTAAGTAAATTATGTTCATTAATAACGTGTGTAAAGTTAGTTTGTAGGCTTTTAAAATGCTGCTTAAATAATTATTACTTACTACTACTTTAAAATATTCATTCAATTGTTGTTTGAAACAATCTCACTGTTAATGTCGAAAAATGAAACTTCAAATCTTCATTAGACGTCCTTTATACAAGTTGACATGAGCTCATAAAATGATTCGTACTCAATTGACTCGTAGAAACGCCTAAATTCTAGAACGAAAAATTATATTATATATAAAAATAATTTGTACATATTTTTAGACGTTACACGGAAATCAAGCAATCTGATTTACCAAGTGCAGTCGCCGCTAAGAAGACCAAAGAGTTTCGTTGTCCACCAAGAGAACAGATGAACGCTATACTTAGTACGTATAGATTATATGTTTTTAAGAACATAAACGCGATGGTTTTGGGTTTGATTCCCACTCGTGAGGATGAAATTTTTAATATTTTCATTTTTTGTTTCGGTAACGAGTCAAAACGCGACGTTGAATTCAGATTTAAAGATTTGGTGAAAAGTGGGGAACGGGAGTGTCTTCGCAACAAAGTGTTCTAGCACCAGGTTCCCAGGTTTCTTTTGCCTACCATGCTATGCGCGGGATACAGTGTGAAGCATGAAGTATGATAAAAAAATAAATCAGCTTCGCGCTGTATCCCGCACACTACAGGGTAGGCAGAGGGAACCTAATGTTAAGACACTCCGTTCCCCACTTTCTGACGAATTCTGGAGGCATTGCGTGTTGAGTGGCAGAACTCAACGCCGCTTTGCCTCGACAACAGAGCAAAGAAATAGAAATATAAATATAAGTAAATATTTCATCTCCTCGAGTGTGGATCGAACCCGCAACCAGCCGGTTTTACAGTCATACTTTGTGCCGCTGCGCTACGACTGGCCTGCTTTGTGAAGTATGATAAAAAAAATGTATTTAATGACTGTTCCCGCATATGGCAGAGTAGGTTCATTCTATCCAGTTTTCTAAATATTACACGATTGACATTGACAGAATTCAATGCGACACTTTAATTTATCAGTTAGATAGCATCTGACTGTGAGACTGTGAGAGTTGTAAATTTGACTTCCGCTCGAGGGTGTGATTATATTTTAATTATTTTCAATTCTCGCTGATTCTGCAGAATTAAGTGCGGCGTTAACTTCCACCATTCAACACGAAATTTCTTGAAAATTAAGTGAAATTAAAAGTAAAATACTCGTAATTATAAATCTAATAGCTAAACCAGGTCTGAGGCCAATCGTGGCGCAGGGGCACAAGGTGTGACTGTAAAACCGACTGGTTGTGGGTTCGATCCCCACTCGAGGAGATGAAATATTTACCTAAATTTATATTTCCATTTCTTGGCTCTGGTGTCAAGGACAAGCGCGGCGTTGAGTTCTGCCACTCAACACGCAATGCCTCCAGAATTCGACAGAAAGTGGGGAACGGAGTGTCTTAACACACTAGGTTCCCTCTGCCTACCCTGCAGTGTGCGGGATACAGCGTGAAGCTAATTTATTATTTTTTTTTTAATTTTGATATCTAAACGCTATAAATAACCGTATATTTCATTTTCAAAATTCCAATCGGAATAAAAATTACGGTGATAATAAGGCTGAATGGAACGTATATTTACGATATTTTTGGCTTTATAAATGAAGTGGATAAATATTTCTTAGTTAATATTTTTTTTTATATAAGAAATACGCACAATAAAAGGCCTGAAATACTTTAACTATTTAATACCTAATTCCTCAGGTTTCAAACATTTAGAAGACGACGATCCAGAAAATAGTCCGTGCGGTGAAGAACTTATTACCAGAATGAACGAATTCCATGAAAATTTAATGACGCATGTGTCTTTAAATGCTCTACAGGAGCCCGATGGTGACGTTAGTATTTATTTAGGAATCATTTATTAAAATTTGGGGTGTAGATGCATATTCTTGTATAGTAGGGTCGACCAGTCGTTGCCGCCCTGAAGTTAGCTAGATGGTGCCTGCCGGTTTCCACTGTCCGCCGAATTCTTGAAGTATTCTTCAATGGCGAAACTTAACGCTTCTCTTGCCTCGTTGCTAGAGCGAGGAAATGAAAATATTCAACATTTCATTCCCCTAAACGGTCTTTTTATTTGTTGAAATTATAGTTTTTTTTTTTTTCATTTTTTAGGAATCATCAGAGCCCGAAGCTAAGCCAGGTGCAATGGGCAAACTTTACAACATAATTAACACTGTTAAGGAGCTGGAAGAAGAGCAAAAGGTAGTTAAAGATTCTTTGTTATTATCATCAATAAAAGGTAGAGTTCAAGAGTTAAAAAATTAAAATAAATCAAATCAGCTTCACGCTGTATCCCGCACACAGCAGAGTAGGCAAAGGGAACCTACTGTTTTGAAAATCCGATCTCCCTTTTCTGCTGAATTTTGGTGGCATAGCGTGTTGAGTGGCGGAAATCAACACCGCGCTTTCTCTCGAAACCAGAGCAAAGAAATTGAAATCTAAATGCAAATAACTATTTCATTCGTTATTATTATATTTATATTTTCATTTCTACGTGTCGTCTGGTGTCTAATATAGTATGCGACCAGTCGCGTATCCAAGCACACTTTGTGCCCCGGCGCCACGACTGGCCTCAATTCAAGAGTATTAGCAATAAATTGATGCCGGGAGTATTTACCTGTATAGGCGTTGCTTATTGATCCAATTACTACTTAAGAGAATTCTTATATTTCAATTTTCTATTCCTGTTGCACAAAATACAGCGTTAAGTTACGCCATATAAAATATTATATTTCTAAAATGAAAGGTTTTTTTAAATTTCTTTCTGCCTGCCACGTTACAAATGATTTTTACATGAAAATAATATTAATTAATTTAAATTAGAAAAAGGAATGTCTTAACACATGATGGTCACTGCATACTCTGCTACACGTGAAATATAAAAATATTACATAATATTTAAAATTATAGGCACTTGAAGAACCAGCAAAGAAATCACCAGAAGAAAAATTCCGTAAAGTTCTCATACAAACGATAGTGACTTGGGCGGAGGAGTCGCAAATAGAAACACCTAAACTTGTAAGAGAAATGTTTAGGTAAGAAAAAATTTTATATATGTATTTCACCTTTATTTAACAAAATCGAGATATAAAATCACATGCATAGTATCCAATATACTATGTACAAATTAATATTTTAATAGTATTACTAAATAAAACATAATTTTTAAGCAAAAATTAAAATTTCAGTCTACTCGTCCGTCAGTACGACGCGGTGGGTGAATTAATACGAGCTTTAGAAAAAACATACGTAATCAATGCTAAAACAAAACAAGATGTCGCCGAAATGTGGGTCGGACTCAGTCAGATCAGAGCATTGCTGCCCGTACAGATGAGTCAAGAGGAAGAGGAACTGATGAGGAAGAGGTTATGGTAAGCTCCGCCCGCAAACTTATTTTTATGTTATGACCAAATATACGAAATCATTCAATAAATTATAAGCTTATGTGTCAGCTTCACGCTGTATCCCGCACACAGCAAGGTAGGCAGAGGGAACCTAGTGTTAAGACACTCCGTTCCTTCCCCACTTTCTGCCGAATTTTGAAGACATTGCGTGTTGAGTGGCAGAACTCAACGCCGCGCTTGCCTCGACACCAGAGCGAAGAAATGGAAATATAAATTTAAGTAAATATATCATCTCCTCGAGTGGAGATCGAACCCACAACTAGTCGGTCTTACAGTCACACTAGGTGCCGCTGCGCCACGACTGGCCTCTTATATTGCTGTATAATCTTATCTACATCCGTTAAGTAGTTTTGTAAATGTAGAACAAACATCCATCCTAATAAACTTTCAAATTTATAGTTAGACACTGTCCTGCTGCAACATGATCATATCAATTTTTATTATTTTATTACAATATTAAAATTATAAGACAGTAATTAAAAAAACATATTGTATTTTTCTATTATTTTATTTTAGGAAACTGGTGAACAATCACACATTCTTCCAGCATCCAGACTTGATAAGGTGATAATTTATATTTATATTATTTTTAATTTTACAAACGACCTTGGCTTAAAACCGCGAATACACTACACTACAACTATTGCAATAGGCTAAGTTACTACAACGGCTTATTTCCAGCAGTTTGCGTACATAAGGCTGGGATGATGATCATGAGGATTTTTCCTTTTTGTTCCGTTCCCATTAAGACATTTGCGTTCTTACTCTCCGCCGAGTTCTCAAGGCGTGTTGAGTGGCGGAACTGAACGCCGCGCTATGATGTCGTTACTAAAGCTAGGAAAAAAAGTATGAAATATTTCATTCCTCTGAGCGGGAACCTACAACCGTCACACGGCCTCATTAAATTTATTTACATATTGGTTAACAATCCACTCCGTGCAGAGTGCTGCGCGTGCACGAGAACGTGATGGCGGTGATGATGAACACGCTGGGGCGCCGCGCGCAGGCGCAGTCCGACGCGCCCGCCGCCACGCCGCCCTCCGCCGAGGACAAGGAGAAGGTGTTATATTCGATTTATTTTTACTTTTTACGTTTTTTTTTTTAAATACTTTTTTATTGTTAATGTGGAATATTACTTAAAAAAATATATTGTTTTGTTAAGTAAGTCATTACGAGTACTTTTGTAAATTACATTAAAATTTATAAAAAAGAGTCAAACCTTGCCTCTAGTTGTATTAGCCCAGAGATATTGGCAGGGAAAGTAATATAAAGATTGTCTTCCGTTTTTTTAGCCTATGATTAGACTTACTATTTTTTTATAGGATAAAGGTTAATATTTTAGTTTCATATCTTGTAAATTTACTTTTACATTTTTGTGTTTAATGGCAATACAATAAGCTACCTCGAATTAGTTGAATTTTTATATTTTTATTATTAAAATATTTAAAATTTTATCATTTAATAAATACGTTTTAATTGCGGTTACCATTTAGTATCGAATTGTATAAGTTATGGAACTCGTAATAATTATATATTACACAACATTCAAAGTAAAAAAAAAAAACTAATAGGTATATGCCAATTGCAGGACACCTCACATGAAATGGTGGTAGCTTGTTGCCGTTTCCTCTGCTATTTCTGCAGAACAGGTCGACAGAACCAGAAGGCTATGTTTGATCACTTCGACTTTTTATTGGAAAACTCCAATATTCTTCTATCAAGACCTTCTTTGAGAGGATCTACTCCTTTGGACGTTGCTTATTCGAGTTTGATGGAAAATACTGAACTGGCTTTGGCATTGAGGTTTGTACATTAGATAATGTATTTTTTGTATCATGACATAAATTTGCCAGTCATCTTAAGTGAGGCCAGTCGTGACGCAGGGCATAAACGCAACAGGTTGTGGGTTCAATTTCCACTTCAGGAAATGGATTTTAATTTGTGGCGTTAAGATTCGCCACCCAACACTCATTGCCTCCTTCCAGCGGAGAGTGGAGGGACAAATTAATAGTTTATTCTTTTTTGTCTTTACAGAGAACATTATCTAGAAAAGATTGCAGTATATCTTTCTCGTTGCGGGCTACAAAGTAACTCTGAGTTAATAGAGAAAGGCTATCCCGACTTGGGCTGGGATCCGGTGGAGGGCGAACGATACTTGGACTTCCTGAGATTTTGTGTTTGGGTATGATTTTTTATAGTTATTATATTTTATAAGAAGACCTAATGTTTAAAAATTGTGTAAAGATTTTTTATTATTTAAAGTTTTATGTTTCTTTGAAAGATTTAAATGTAAATTTTTCAAGGTATTTCATTAAAGTTGTTATGTTAGTCTTTATATTTCTCGTCTCGTTTCGATTTAACGCCGGTTATACATATCATAACGCAAATGAAAAATTATTTCAACATTACCCATTGCTTTATTTATCTAAATATCAATAAAGTTATTGTTCATGAAATGAATGTATCAATAGCACTTTGAATTACCACAAAAAAAAAACACTCACACATATTTTATCACCCAACAGGTAAACGGCGAAAGCGTAGAAGAAAACGCCAACTTAGTAATACGTCTGCTAATCCGACGCCCGGAGTGCCTCGGACCAGCTCTGAGGGGGGAGGGGGAGGGCTTGCTAAAGGCAATAGTCGACGCCAATAAGATGAGTGAAAGGATCGCCGATCGAAGGAAACTGAGGGAAATGGAACAGGAGGGTGATATTTCTGTGAGTTTGATCAGTTTTTAATAATAAGAAAATGGAAGTAAACTAGAAGGAAATAAACATATAAAAAATATTAGGTTTTAAATTTATGATAATAAAATTTGGTACTAATTTTGTTTAATCTACGTGATTCAGGTAAAAAAATAGTTGTGTGTGTTCTGTATTCTTACATACTCACTTACTCATAACCTTGCATGGTTGTGAGTCCGATTTGCAATACTTTTGACTACAATAAAATATAAAGTATCTTCTTCCTTTTTTCATGTAAAAATAATTGTAAAAAATATCTGATATCCACAGTTCAGCCATCCTCTTCCGCAATCTGATGACGACGAGGACTATATAGACACCGGCGCCGCAATATTGAACTTCTACTGTACACTTGTGGACTTATTGGGAAGATGTGCGCCAGATGCGGCCGTTATAGCTGTGGTCTGTATTAATACTTCTATGTATACTAATATCGTAGAGCTCTGAAGAGTTTGTTTTGTTAACCGCAATAATCTCAGTAAGTATTGGTTCGAATACTTTTTTTTGTGTCGGATCGTGCACTTTTAATATAGGCTACATAAGATATGTATACATACATGTACTTGCGGTCTAATATCCGTCGAATCTGTAAGAAAATAAAAATATATTTCAGTTTCTGAATTAATTTTGGATTTTATGTTTATTTCTGTTCTTCTTTATAGTAGTGGCCTTTGTTACTATTTTCATACTGTTGAATATAAAGTTAATTTAGAAAAAAAATTTACACCATTGCAGGTGTGATTTTTTCTCTTTGTGTGATTCTAGTTTTTTACTACTATATCTTTGTATATCTTAAAAACCGTACTGAATGTCCTTTTATCTTATACTTGAAAAATACTATAAATTAATATTAATACCGCTTTACAAGTTCGCGATATAATACAAAATTAGAAGCAAAAGCTTTTTATAATTTTACTTATTTCACGCAATTTATTTTAGGGTAAGAATGAATCTCTAAGAGCAAGAGCAATTCTGCGTTCTTTGGTGCCGCTAGAAGACTTACAAGGAGTTCTCAGTTTACGGTTTACTCTCAATAACCCTGCTGCTGGTGAAGAAAGACCCAAATCTGGTAAGGAAATATGCTTTTTGAATTTGTAATATAAAATGTTTTATCATTTGATAATAATTAACAAGAAATGATTATAAATTATTGTTTAGCTTGTTAAATTACTTTCAAACAAATACATGTGTATTGATTACAAAATTTTCTGTGCTAACAAAGTATCTGAATAAAAATTTTATATTTTGTAAAAAAATATTCTTCTAAATATCAAGTCATAACTTAGCTATTGATATAAGAATTTTATAGCTATATGTATATTGATAAAATTAAATAACTCGTTCGTTTTTATTAAAATAGTAATTATTATTATTATAATAATTCTTCATAATTTTATTCAATTTATTGTAAACTTTTTAAAAACAAATATATTACAGTACTGTGCTATATAGGATTATAAATTTCTTTTACAGATATGCCTTCTGGTCTGATTCCCGGTCACAAACAAAGCGTCGGCTTGTTCCTGGAGAGAGTATATGGTATCGAAACTCAGGAACTGTTTTATAGAATTCTTGAAGAGGCCTTTTTGCCTGATTTGAGAGCTGCAACTATGCTTGATAGGGTAAGTATTAATACATATAGTTACTGAACTAGTATAAAAATTATGTTACTAAAAATGTTACGCACTTATATTTTTTTTATTTCAAGTATAAGAAACATAATATCTACTAACTGAAATCTGAATCACTCTTTTTCTCTTATATCTTTTATAAGAAATGCATTGTTCACTTTAGACACTATAGAGATTGAGTCTAGTTAAGACAACGCATTTTACTGTCTCTATACAGTTTGAAAACTGAGTTTTGATAGACGGAACGCCTTGCTCAGTCTTATCTAAGATTCTGAGCTGAGAAAATATCATAATTTAAATATAATAATTACGCCTCTGAGTGGGAATAGAATTTACTAACATCAACTGTATCCACTAAAGCCTCTGAATATATTTAAAATATAAATACTTCCAGAATGACGGCTGCGAATCCGACATGGCGCTATCAATGAATAGATACATCGGAAACTCCATATTACCTCTTCTCATCAAACACGCCAACTTCTATAACGAGGCGGAGAACTACGCTAGCTTATTGGACGCTACATTACACACTGTTTATAGGTAAATATGTCTGTAATTTATTTCTCG
This sequence comes from Heliconius erato x Heliconius himera, assembly GCA_013421005.1. Classification (NCBI taxonomy): domain Eukaryota; kingdom Metazoa; phylum Arthropoda; class Insecta; order Lepidoptera; family Nymphalidae; genus Heliconius; species Heliconius erato x Heliconius himera. Next base: position 81,379 of record JAATLQ010034957.1, on the reverse strand, counting down.
TTTTACGATGTATTTTATTTTCACGTATAAAGAAAAGTCAAATGTTCTGCTGAGTTTCTCGCGTCGGATTCTTCCACTTCTGGGGCAGTAACTTGACGTCCAAAAAATTAAACATGTAGCTGCCTATTTTCAATAAAATTGTTAGACTTTTATGATTTTTATATAACGGTGAAGGCGAAAAGAATTTAACACTGATACAATGTATTTATGTATATGATATATATATTTATATATATATGTTAAAAATTATTATGTAAATTTTCTATTTTATGCACCGCCTACTTGTTTTTATACAACTCCAAGATCCAAAGGTTGCCTGGAAGAGATCGCTATAAGCGATAAGGTCGCCTTGTTGTACTTTTTTTATTAGTAAGTTATGTTTGTAAGTTGTTTTTGTATCTTTTAAATGTGCAATAAAGTATATTTATTTATTATTACTTCTTTCTCTACGGAACTCTTAACAGAACGAGAATAGGCGATAAGCTGAACTAATGAAAAAACAGCTTCACGTTTTTGTCCTTATGACGAGGTAGCACGGACAAAAGAAACCTAGTGCTGGATGTGTTCAGTTAGTTAAGCAGTCTTCTAAAGTGGAAAAATGAAAGTAATTTAAACATCGCGTTTAGTTAGACGCCGTCCCACTGGAAGCCTAATAAATGAATATTAAATAATTAGTAAAATTTTATTTCAGATTATCCAAAAACCGTATGCTAACTAAAGGCCAGCGTGAAGCAGTATCAGATTTCCTAGTAGCTCTAACGGCGGCCATGCAGCCCTCTATGTTGTTGAAGTTACTGAGGAAACTCACTGTTGACGTGTCGAGATTGTCTGAATATACTACTGTTGCTTTGCGGGTTAGTAGAATCCAATATTCATTATATAATGTATTGTAATATCACTGTGAATACGACGATAGTTTCAATTCCGTACAAAAATAAATTAGACTAAAAACATTTTTGGGAATATTAAGACTGTATTGTTGTTATTGAATTATCGAGGACTTTTGTCAATAAGCATAAAGACAATCACCTCCGCTTCTCCAAAATATGTTCGCCAAGTTATATTTCACCACGAAAAAAATATATCACAAAACTAATATATTTTACCTTAAATATAGAAAACTACTGTAATGTTTATTTTTTGACTCTTCATACCCAGTCAAGTCAACCATACACCAAAACATAAATATAATAACAAACAAGTTTATCCCCCCTTAGCTCTTAACCCTCCACTACGAACGTTGCGCGAAGTACTACGGCAGTACTAGCGGACAAGGCGTGTACGGAGCGTCCTCCGATGAGGAGAAACGACTCACTATGATGTTATTCTCCAACATATTCGACTCTCTCAGCAAGATGGATTATGAACCAGAGCTATTTGGGAAAGCTTTGCCTTGTTTAATTGCTATTGGTGAGTTCTTCGTTTTGTATTTTTTTTGGGGGGTTTTATAATTTTTTATTAATATTTAGAATTTATTTTTGATATAATGTAATTGTGCTGGAATTAAGAAGATTAAATGTCACCCCAAGAAATGCTTATATTTCATTAGCACTATTTTTTGTGTCTCAGCTTAGAAGTCAGTTACAGAGCACTCAATCTTAAAAATGTAAAGTAAGCCATAATTAAAAGGCTCTCTATATTAAAAATATATAAATGTTTTGGAAATATAAAATTAGTTTAAATAAAGAAAATAGTAGAAAGGCTGACATAATTCGTTTAATAAAATATAGTTATTTATTTTAATCACTAAGATAATAAATTGGTTTTTGTGATTGACAGGTTGTGCCTTACCGCCAGATTACTCCTTGTCGAAGAATTACGACGACGAGTTTTACGGAAAAGAAACTCAATCTACAGGTAATTTAAGGGCATAAAAATTACATCTTGGGTGTGTTTACCACGTTTTCTTAAAAAGTATTATTCTTTCTCAAGTGTCGAATAGCACTTTATAAATATTAAAAATATTTTTCTCTTAACATAAATATAAAATATTTATTTTAACTTATTTATAATTAGAACCTAGATTAAAAACATATTTTTCTTAAGATAAATATTTTAAAAATACTTATAATATATTTTAATTTATAAAATAATATAAAAATATATTGTTATATTATTTAACTTTTATTTAATGTATAATAATATAAATGTAAAAGTTTGTAAGGAAGGATGTTTGTTTTTCTTTTACGCAAAAACTACTGAACGGAGTACTGAACGGTATCCTACAATTTAAATAAAGATTTTGTTAAATTTTGCCATATTATAACAATAAATTTAAGCCAGCGAAACCGCGTTTGGATCGCTAGTAAAATGTAATACAAAATTAAAAATAACAATAGTAATAATAATTAAATTGTTTCATTTTTAAATCCAGCAGGTGCAGACAATCCTCAGTACGATCCTCAACCTATTAATACATCGTCGGTGGCTCTCAATAACGATCTTAATACCATAGTGCAGAAGTTCAGTGAACATTACCATGATGCTTGGGCCTCTAGGTGGCTAACAGAGATTTTTGTTTGTTTTATAGAAAATATCATTAAGAGTATCTTAAAATGATACTTATAATACATTCTTAAATTATTTTGTTTAAAGTTTATATATTTTAAAATAAGTTAATTTAATGAGGCTTTCGTGGCGCAATGGCGGACAGCATGCGACCGTAAACACGACGGTTGTAGGTGCGATTCCAACTCAGTGGAATGTATTAATTTCATTCCACTGTGGAATTGTAACAAAACGCGGCATTGAAATCTGCCACTAAACACACAATGTCTCGAAAGTTGGGCGGAAAACGCAATGTGTTAATACTTTTTAAATTTCCTACCCAGCGTAAACCAAATAAAATATATTTTACAAAAAAAATCATTTAATGTTAAAACTATTAATGTTCTCTTAATATACAAATTGCTTACAGTTAGAAAGCTCACAAGTACAATATAGAATGAAGTAAATAAACACTTAACAGATTACTTAAACAAAATTATAATTATTTGTCTAACACAACTAAAAATATTTTTTTAGGAAAATTGAAAATGGTTGGGTGTACGGTGAATCGTGGTCAGACAGCCAAAAGAGTCATCCACGTCTCAAACCTTACAACATGCTTAACGACTATGTAAGTAAAATAGTTCAAAGAAAATAGTTTAACGGAATATATATAATATTCCGTTTTTAAGTGTCTCTAAGTTTTAAGTGTCTCTATTTAATTCTAAGTTTCTAATAAAGCTATAAAAATATTAAATTGCTATTCAATCTATTGGTACCATAAACTTTTATGGATTTGACCTTCATATTTTCTAATTTCGTGTGATTTTGACGGAAATCGACGCCATGTGGCTTGACGTCAGATGGTAATAACTTCAAACATACAGATTAAAAAATTTAAAACTTTGGTCATGATATCAGCCTTTTGACGCACACTGTTGGGCAAGTGAAATATGTATTCAAATCCCATATGTGGAATGGTCATAATTATAATATTTAGGTATATTTATTTATTCTTGGGACTAACTGATTCTGAAGTGACTGACATCAAATAAGTCAAAGAATTTTAACTATATCAAGGCCAAGAAAAACAACTAGTACAGTAGAAATTATAATATTGTTAGAAATCGGAAGCGGTTAACGTTTTTAAAAACAAGATTAATTTAGAAACACATATCGTCTATGTTTTTTTTTTAAATTATTCGGAAAGAGATTCTACGTAGTCCCAATAAGTGACATGTATCACCTAATAACAATACTTCGCACGAGTTTCCTTCCGATAAGGGCCGTTGCCTACAAGCAACTGCCCCCGACTGTCTCTTTTTTTTCGACTTGGTTATACTGCTGTTGCCCTGGGATGGTCTTCACAGCAGTGTCGACAGCGTCACCGGGCGGGGAGCGGCGAGAGTAGCTCGCCCCTGAAGAAAATGTACGAAATTTGATGGACGCTCGTGAATCCCCCCGATTGACACAATTCCATTGCTTTTATAGTCTTTTCCACCTACATCTACTTTTATACGAGTTTGCTAACAATATACATATTAAAGCCAGTTTAGAATTTTTGGTCTTATACTTTAATTCATCTGTTGGTAACTTTTTTTACTGGGATAAACTGACATTGCGTCATATAAGTAATACATAATAAACAATAATATAACAAAATGTATACCATTTACATACCACAGTTTACTATAACTTTTACTTCACCTAATTTTTCACACTCTCTTAGGAAAAAGAGCGCTACAAGGAGCCTGTACGTGAATCGCTCAAGGCACTTCTTGCTATCGGATGGTCGGTGGAACATTCAGAAGTCGACATTCCTAGCACAAACCGTAGTTCTATGAGAAGACAATCCAAATCTGGCGCTGTAAGTATAGATTTTTAGCTTCTGGTATTCCTCATATAGAAAGTTAGGCAGAGGTACTCTAGTCTTAAGGTACTCCGTTCCCCTCGTAACATCTAATTTTCGAGATATTATAATACGTTTTGAGTGGAGGACCTCGCCGCGAATTGTCTTGTTCCCAGAGCGAAGAAATTAAAATAAAATAAAATTAATAATAAATTCTGCGACTGGGAATCCAACCTACAACCACTGCGTTTACAGTCAGAGCTGTGCCGCTGCACAACGACAGTGTAAGTATGTTACCTTCTTTTTTCTTTTTTCAAAAAGTGATTAACATTATTTTTTTTATCTCTTTACTTTTTAATTATTGACTTTGAACTCTATAGACTATGTCACTTTTTTATTTTTTAAATAAAACTATACACATTTATTTAATTATTAAGTGATGTATAAAATTGTTATCTAAGTTATGAACTAATACATTATTTTAGTTTATATATTTTTTTTTTCTTTTCCAAAAAGTGATTAACATATTTTTTATCTGTTTAGTCTATGTCATTCCTTTGCATTTTTTTATTTAAAACTATATTTTAATATGATTATTTCAATTTTCATGCCAGCACGAGGAGGAAATGGTAATAATCCTTGATTCTATTTAGATGAATGCTTATTATTATGAATTATATAAGTATTTTATACTAATCAAATATACTTTCGCCTATAAAGTCCGTTGAAAGGGACTGTTTGCATGACAAGGACTGTGTGTTAGAATAATTTACTTCGCTATATAAATATAGATTAAAATATATTTTCTGTGTTCAATAAAATTTCATGAAGATGAAATTTAAAACTCAAAGGAATGAAATATAAAGTATCAAATCAGCTGCATTTATGTTATTACATAGAATATTAAGAATATTTTATTTATATATATCTTTTATAAATTTTCACAATTTTTCAAATTTTTTATCTGCTGTTATAAGCGTGCACCAGATATATTCGTAAGTGAGAGACAGACTATTTGTTATTTTTTAAAATGTTATTCCTCACTTAGGTATGATTAAATTATTTTTTCAATCATATTTTTAAACAAAATAAATAATTATCTTAAATATTTTTTATTTAACAAATGAATTTCCAAAAGTAATCAAATATTATAATATGTTATAAAAATTCTGAATTAGGTCTAAATTTTAATAGTTTTGATTGGTTTTCTAAAACAGCTGGAAGCTACATAACATTTCTTTCTTCTTCAAAACAAAGTACAACTTTTAGCTTGCAATACATTTTTTTGTAAAAAAATGTTATAAAATATGTCTTATTTACTAGTTATTATTATTTTGACAGTCGGATTCAGCTACTCCCTTCAATTATAATCCCCATCCGGTGGACATGACCAACTTAACGTTGTCCCGTGAAATGCAAAACATGGCGGAAAGGTTGGCGGAGAACGCGCACGATATATGGGCCAAGAAGAAAAAAGAGGAATTGGTCACTAACGGAGGTGAATATGAAATCAGAAGGCGAACCGCTTCACGCTTTTTTCCATATAGCAGGATTGTCAGAGGATACTAACGTTAAGACAATTCGTTGACCATGTGGGCAGTACATGGGCAGTTTCAATTTTCAGGGTTGAATGGCGAAACTTAACGCAACGCGTTATCTACCAAAGTGAAATAATAATCATTTCCTCGAGTGAGGATCGAATTTGATACTGTTAAACGATGTTTCCTTAGTTAGTTGTGGCAATAGTTTTATTATTGTGGTTTAATTTATTTTTACACATTTAATATTTTAGTAGAGTACATAAAGGATTTTAAAGTATCTATAAATCTTTATTTAACTTTCTCATTTACCACTGTCACACACTTTCTTTCTTTCTTTTTTTTTGTATCCAAAATAAAATGGAACCAAAATTATTTTTATTATTTTTTCTTCTTAGGTGGCATCCATCCCCAGTTAGTACCATACGACCTCCTAACAGACAAAGAGAAAAAGAAAGATCGAGAACGTTCTCAGGAATTCCTCAAATACCTCCAATACCAAGGCTACAAGCTGCATCGTCCCAAAACATCACAAAGTGATACAGAACAAACAACGACTGGTGTCGCCATTGAACTTAGATTTGCTTATTCTTTGTTAGAAAAGTTAATACAATACATAGATAGAGCGACTATTAATATGAAATTATTGAAACCGTCGACTACTTTTAGTAGACGCAGCAGTTTTAAAACTAGTACGCGGGATATTAAGTTCTTTTCTAAGGTAATTTTTTTTTAGTTATTTTTGTGTTGTTTTTTAATGAATTTACCTACTACTAAAATATTTTAAAGCTATTAATTAGCAGAACTTTAATTAATTTTTTTTTATATTCAACTTTTACTATAAAGCATGTTAGAAATAGAATAGATTTATTTACAATTTAAATCTCAATTAATATTAGTAGCATGATTAAATTTAGTTTAAAATATATTTTAATTCAATACCCAATATGAAATATTTTTTCTCACGTTTACTATAAACTCTTTTCTTGTCTATGCTTTATATTTCATATGTTTATATTACAAGCAAAACAAATCGGAACTAAAGTACTTCAAGAAGGTACTATTATATTTTTAGTATATAAGTGTTTTATTTTTCTTTTTTTTTCAAATAATATTATATAGCCATTATTTTTACTTTGGTTATATATAATCCAATATTGTTTTTTAAAATATTTTTTCATATAGCTCGATTTAAAGAACTTGATTGGAAATAGTAACTGTATTTCAATATATATATATTATGATTTAGTTGAATTATAAAATAGAAGCCAGACATGTCGTTAGTTCGACTCCCGCTCGACGAATTGAAGTTTTTAATATTTTCTTTTTCTTGCTCTCGTAACGAGGCAAAGCGCGGCGTTGAGTTCCGCTACTCAACATGCAATACCTCCAGAATTATCGGAAGTGTTATAAGTGTCATAACACTAGATTCCAAGCTTGGCTTATAAAAATCTACTACTTACATATAGAAGTATATGTAATACTAATATTATAATTAAATGTGAAATTTTGTGAAGATAAATGCTTGTTCCATTTTCACGCATAAACGCTACCGAACAGAAATAAATGAAACTTTACAGTAGTATAGCTTATATCAGATTAACACAGGCTTCAATTTATTTTGTATAATTTACCTATAATATAACAATAAATTTAAGCTTGCGAAGACGCGTTTGAGTCACCAATATTAATACAAATAAACTATTTTCACAACAGGTGGTCCTCCCCCTAATGGAGAAGTATTTCTCCACTCACCGCAACTATTTCATAGCGGTTGCGACAGCCACCAATAATGTAGGAGCAGCGAGTTTGAAGGAGAAGGAAATGGTTGCCGCGTTGTTCTGTAAGCTGGCTAGTTTGTTGAGATCTAGGTATGAACTTAAGATTTTTTGCTGTTTTTTTTTTCTGGGTAATTGTGGGATTATCATAGTTCTTTCTATATTAGTTGGGTTGTTTTTGTGCTTAATTTTTCGTTGATCCCGCACACAGCAGAGTAGGCAGAGGGAACCTAATGTTAAGATACTCCATACACCACTTTTCGCCGAATGTCAGAGGCATTGCGTGTTGAGTGGCCGAGCTCGACCCCGCCCGTTCCCTCGACACCAGAGCAAAAGAATGGAAATATAAATTTAAATAAATATTTCATTTCCCCGAATGGAGATCGAACCCATAACCGCCGAGTTACAGTCACACCCTTGTGCCCTTGGGCCACAACAGCCTCGAACGAAAACGACGGAATAAGTCTTTAAATTGGTTATTAATATGACCATATTATCAATTATATGAATAATTACTAGTTATTGACTTAATTTATTTCCTATCTCAGAGTAGACCTAAAGAATTTAATAAATTATAATTTAGTAAGCTAGGTAAGAATCTTTATTGCCCAATGCTGTCATATTTTAATGTTTTTTTCAGCTTTAAGTTGTACTCTGCATGTATCTCCTCACTTTCCGGCTATTTCTACAGGCATTGCATGTTGAGTGGCGGGATTCAACGCCGCGCTTTGCCTCTACATCAGAGCGAAAAAATTAAAATATTAATTGTTTCATTATCTCGAGTTAAAATCGGACCCACAACCTTTCGCGGTTACAGTCGCGTGCTTGTGCCTTTGCTCCACTAGCCTTTTCAATGATTAAAACGTTTATTTTATTTACCCAATATCTCACTTACGAACAGGCTAGCAGCATTCGGTCCAGATGTGCGTATAACGGTACGTTGTTTACAAGTGCTGGTGAAAGGCATTGACGCTAAGTCCTTAGTGAAGAACTGCCCTGAATTCATAAGAACATCTATGTTGACATTCTTCAACAATGTGGCTGATGATCTCGGACACACTATTATGAATTTGCAAGATGTAAGTTTATTTCTTTTTTTTTTGATTCACGCTTTATCCCGCACATGAGAGGGCAGGATCTAGTGTTAGGACACTAGGACCTGCCCTCCTATGAGTGTCTGAACTCTACGTGGCTCTTTGTCTAAGAAGACAATCTCTCATTCTCCTGATAAGAATCAGGAGAATGAGAAAAACTCACTCCTTCTAGAATGAAACCGAACCCATAACCAGAGCGCTTACAGCCAGACCATGCGCCACGCCGGCGGATTTGTATAGATTTGCATATATCATATACATTTGGTAGATAGTGAAAAGTTACTTCACATTGTAATGATTATATGTGAAAGAAAACTGGAAAAGATAATGAAATGTTAATAAATACTCTCTGTCTCGTAGAAATGGAAAAGAAAGTATATTTTTCAGTGGAGTTATTTTTTATTTTACTGTTATTAGTTAGGTTATTATAAAATAATTAGAGGAATTATAACTGATGTTTATGATTTATAATCTTATTATTCCCATGTTTATGATTTATAATCATAAACATGGGACTAATAAGTAAATATAGACTTCTATATAAACTGTACTATATTTTTAATTAAATTTAAATATTAACAATAAAAAAATACGATTTTTTTTAACACTCAGGGTAAATATGCACACCTCCGAGGAACTCATCTAAAGACTTCCACATCTCTTGGTTACATCAATGGCGTCCTGCTACCTATTCTTACTGCGATGTTCGATCATTTGGCCAATTGCGAGTATGGCGCTGATTTACTGTGTAAGTTTAATTTTTATTGTTAGGCGAGGAAAACCTGGGAACCTAATATTAAACACTCTTTCATTCTCCACTTTCCACCGAATGTTGCGTGTTGAGGAAACTGATAATATTAAATATTTTATATCCCCCTAGAGTAGGAATCGAACCTACAACCTGACACGTTTATAGTCGCACGCTTGTGCCTCTGCGCAGCCACTTACCTAATTTCATAAATAAATAAAATTTACAATGACAAACGAAGGAAATCTGAATGATAGGGTATCCATTGATTATTTTTCTTAATTTATTATTCTTCCCTATAAAATATGAAACTGTTTTCTCATATTATAACATTTTATTACATTATAACATTAAGTATTCATCATCACTTGATGATTCACTTTCACTTTTCTCTCTATAGTCCCTCTGACATATGTCTTTGCATGCCTTCCTAAAATATTTTCTTTTCCGATTTCCGCACTCGTGAACTGAACAAAGTTTCTTCCTTACAACTCCACACGCAATAATACATTTATCTCGAGATATCCTTTTACATTCCCTTTCAGTTTGCGAGTCGCTCTTGCGAAATATATGAGTTTCGTAAATATGTTCTGCTTTTTCTTTTTTTAACTGCAAAATAATTATTAATTTGATGTTTAGAATCGCCGTTGGTAATCTATCTATCTATCTATGTATATAAAAGGACATGTACCTGACTGACTGAGGTAAGACGCACGCACAGCCGTAATCGCTGATGTTAGAAACGATAAATTTTGTACAGATGTTTATTTTCATAATCTGGACATCCACTAAGAAGGGATTTTGAAAAATTTTAACCCTAAACGGGTGAAATAGGAGTTGAAAATTTGTATGGATTTTTTTTTAAATCGGCACCGATTTCTATAAAATTTGGACTCTTAAAAATATTTCATTGAATACGTGTTTCATGGTTTTTTAGAATGCACCCCCTAAGGGTTCAAATAAGGGGTTGAAAGTTTAATGGAAAAATCTTTAAATCGTCACCGATTTTAATAAAAATTTAAATTCAGACTGTTAAAAATAATTTATTGAACACGTGTTTCGTGTTTTTTAGAATTCACTAAGGGTTGTTACAAATATGCAGGCGAAGCTACGCGAGCACTAATATTTTACATAATAAACAAATTACGATTGAAGAGTCGTAGTCGTAATGCTCTAAACTGTTGCGTATTGCGCACATGGGAAAAAAATTATCAAAATAAAAAAAAATCGAGTCTGCGCAGCCATCATACAGCTAACTTCAAGTCGGCCACGACTCGCGACTTTTATACTCTTCAGCAAACATACCATATCAGTAGAATAGTTAGTTGAGAGCTTAATAATTTCTCACTATGAACACTCTACCATATTGAAAAATAATACGTATACGTAGTTTTTTTTTTATGGTTACCTTCAATTCTCGAATTATAAACGGTATGCACAATTGTATGTATCTTCTTCTAGTTGCATCTACAAATTCGGCTGAAAATAAAACTACTTTTAAATAAGAATAATAGCAAAATAATTACAAATTTAGTAATTGTAACTTTTGATTTATAGCTTCACGCTGTATCCCGTAAATGTCAGGGTAGACAGAGGTAATAGATCTGGGAACCTAGTGCTAAAATAGTCCGTTCCCATCAAGACATTTTCGTTCCCCACGTTCCGCCCAATTTTCTTACCACAACGGTAACGGTTTTGATTTGCGGAACTTAACATTTTGCTTCGTTACGAGAGCGAGGAAATAAAAATATGAAATATTTAATTCCCTCGAGTGAGCATCGAACCCATAATTGTCGCGTTTACAATCAGTCATATGTTTGTGCCCCTGCGCCACGACAGCCCCAATTTTTGATTTACAATTTTTTTGTGTTTTTAAGTGAAAACTTAATTATACTAAATATACTTTGTATAATTTATAAAATATATTAAGGATCTAAAATATATTAAAGCTTACCAGCTCCTCGAAATTTTTGCGGATTTTTGGTATATTTTGGTAAATATTTGCTGTAATCGAATTCTACGATGCACGCCCTTTTGGATTCATCTTTGAAATCATCTTTAAAATCCCGTTTACATCGATATGTTAATTTGCAAATTTTATCTCTAACGCTAAGTAATGCCTGGAAAATATTTTCTGCTGCGCTATATTCCTTTTTTTTATAAAATTATAAGTACAAATGTCTTATTTAACTAATGATAAATATTTACTATTATTATATTTAAAGTATAAAAAAACTAACATTCAGTCTAGGTTTTCCTCTGGTACCCAGGCAAAAGCGCGGCGTTGAATTCCGTCCCTCAACACGCAATGCCTCGAAAATCCGGTGGAAAGTGGGGAACGGAGTGTCTTAACACTAAGTTCCCTGTGCTTATCCTGCTGTGTGTGAGATGCAGCGTGAAATTAAAAAAAATAATACTCACTTTATAACATTTTCTTATCGCTACTTTTATACATGCGTCTTCGTATTTTCCTCTTAGCCCTTGGATTTCTACACCCTTAATTACTTTAACATTGTACACATCTTCATTAAGTAAATCAGATAATCCTCTATAATTAATCTAAAATTCACAATATTTTCTTTATGTTATTAATTACTCAAAAACATGTTTATATATATTTTTTTTACCTTTTCATTTTGGTCAATGAATATTATAGTTTTTGGAAAAGCAGTGATGTTTTCTCCATTATCTTCTTGTATATTGACGACGTCTCCAATATCAATTGAACTTACATATTTTACATGCAGAAAATGATTCCAAGTTAACTGAAAATTTATGAAATAATGTAAAAAATATAAAGCAAAATATAAATGCAGAACAATAAATGCATATATGTGTAGAAAACATAACGTAATTTACCATAAAAACTAAAATTGAAAATAACCGGAACGCTTCTCTGTAAGACCACATTTAAAATAATGTTTTACTCATTTATTTATTATTATTTGTTTTAAATTTAAAATCAATCAAAAATATGGATGATAATAAAAAAAATGTTTAATAACTATTTTACTTCTGTACATTTCTTAATGTTCTTTACATTTAGGTGTCCCTGATATCCTGTTTAAAGAAATTCAAGAAACAAATGTTAAATAACTAAAAATAGCTTCTCTTCTACTGCATTATTAAAAATACTAGGAATAAAAAACAACTCATAGATTTCTAATAAAATTTATTAACTATCGCCTTTTATAATTTATCTATGTACTTCTAATCACTGGCTGTTTCACTTTCACTTTCACTCTCACTTGAGCCACTTTCATCCGAGTCTCTCTGTACTTGAAACATCTTTTTACATTCAGTTTTACAACCCTTTTCTAATCCTTTCTCCTTTTTATCTTTACACGTATGTTTAGAACAAGTTTTCTCCACAGCATAATTACAAGCTTTAATACATTTTGATTTTGATTGTTTCTGGCATTCCCTTTCGTATTTATCGCGAAGAGCTGATTTATCAATTATAATTTCATGTCGATTGTTTCCAGATAATTCTTCGAAATTGTTCTGAAAGTTTAGTTAAATTTTCAAAAGTTATTTTTAAATATTGATTACACAAAAAAAAAACTTAATTGTTTATTTTACCTCTTCACGTAAATATTCGTCAGCTTTTTCTTCTAAAACGAAAAAATATAAATATATATTATTCATAAAAAATACAACTCCTTAAAAATACTTGTTTATCGCAATATTCGCATAGGTAACTTTTCTAGCATTCTCGCCAATTCAATAAAAGAATGTAAGAATTGTATAAAAGAATGTAAGAAAAAAAGATACTATAGAATATTATTTGTACCCATTATAATGAAAGTTATTGTATAGAATATTACCATTCTAACATTGTCGCCAATTTAGAATTGAACAAAATCATGTAAGAGAGAAGATATTATAGAGAATTTTTCATACCTATTATAATAAAAGTTATTGTATAGAATATTACCATCTCGCTTCCTAAGCAAGGGTTGAATTTTATCTTCATTAGACTTCTTGTCTTGCTTATTTTTGTCATTCGGCTTTATAAATGAAAATTCTCTTTCACATCCTTTTTCGCCAAACTCCACGAAATCAGATTTGAAATCTGATTTACATTTATAACGGGATTTGCATACGTTTTTACTAACAGCTTTTACCACCTAAATATTATTCAAGTTGAATTAAAATAATTTTTTTATGTTTACTATTTAAAGAAAAACATTTTGAAAGTTTTTTGTATTATTTTTAAAATAAGACAAAAAATAACTATTGAGGCCAGCCGTGACGCAGGTTGTGTTCGATTTTTACTTGAGGAAAAGAAAAATATTTAATATTTTCATTTCTTCGCTCTGGTGTCAAGGAAAAATGCGACCTTGAGTTTCAACGCTCAACAAGCAGTGTCTCTAGAATTCAGCGCAATGTGGGCAACGGAGTGTCTTAGCACTAGGCTCCCTATACCTACCCTCCTACAAGCTGGATACAGTATGAAGCTGACAGAAAAAAAAATACTTACTTTCTTGCATTTCTTAATGGGAGTTCTCAAGCATGCTTCGCCGTAGGTACTTCGAAGTAAATTTTCTATTTCAATATTTCTTAATTCACTTTCTGTGCGTTCTTCACGTGATTCCTAAGAAAATATTTAATCTCTTATATCTCAAATCTGAGTTAGTAATATTTTTAATACAATCAATTATTAATAATTTATAACACTCTTTTTACCTTTGTACTTGAATTTAAAATATAAACTGACAACTTTTCTCCTGCATTTTGTTTCTCATAAGCTTTTTGTTTTTGTGAAAATGGATCCATATCTATATTTAACTTTATCGGTTTGTTTATTACTTCATACCAAATATTGTGCGGAGAAAATAATTCAGAATACACTACTTTCTTTATTCTTCTAGTATTTGGATCGTTGTCGGTTCGTAGACTTTTATGTTTTTGTTTTTTATGTTGTTTTAAAATGTCAAACCTTGTTTTTTCTCCTAAATCATTGTGTTTACTTTTGTGCTTTTTATTAAACGGTTTCTTGACATTTATTACGTTCTGCTTTAGTTTATTGAGTACATATTTAGTAGTAGGCATTTCTAATGGTAATTCGTCTATTTCGTCATTAGATTCACTTTCTTTAGATTCAAATACTTTAGATTCTTGTTTTTTGTTATATTCTAATATGTTTTCGAATTTCACTCTCTTTTGATTTTGATTTTTACCAATGTTATTTTCATCTTTCGCTTTTTCTACAGAACTTGATGCTTCTTCATGAGATGAAGCACTTCCATATATCATTGCTGTTCCAGGGCGTGGACTAGTTTCACTAAAATTTATTATTTTTTTTAACGATCGATTCCTAGGTTTTGTGGTTTTCTCTCTTTGTGGATTTTTATATGTGCTATTTTCTTCAAAAGACGACGAGCTGTGGAGCATATCTTGAGATTTATACATGCTTTTTAGGATTTCATAGTTCTGTAAAAGTTTTTCGATTATTTTATTCGTCAAATTAATATTCTGGTATTCTTCTGTAAATGTTTGTTCATTGCCTTTGACTTTCGAAGTTGCATTGAATATCAATATTATCTGAAATAAATATTTTTTCATAAATATTAAAAAGAACAGTAACTTTATACGTATTTTTTTTGAAAAATAAAGTTACATTTATAATAGAAAATATCAAACTGGCAATCTGGTGGAAAACCATCGAATATTTTTACACTAAAACGATAAAATAAATCGAATCTCACAGATAAGGAGCACTTTATATTTTGTAGCACATAAACGTATTTACATATGGATACTTTGAAATGTGATTTTAACTGCAACAAAATTTCTTTGCAATTACTATAAATAATAGTCATGCACTGCAATAATATAATAGAATATTAATATTAAACATCTGAATATTAATATTTTCTTATTAATTGAGGATGTCGTAGCGCAGGTTCACAAGCATGCGTTTGCTAACGCAACGGTTGTGGGTTCGATTCCCACTCGGGAAATAAAATATTTATTTTTTCTTCACTACTATGAGGCTAAGCGCGGCGCTGAGTTCCGCCATTCAACGCTTCGAGATTTCAGTGAAAAGCTAAAAAGATTATAAAAAATGTTGTTTTTACTTATTTATAGAACCCTCGTGGTAAATCACATCAGAATTGAATCACAAAGTATTGATTGATTTATTTATTTATTTCATATGTATTGGTTTAAAATGATACATTTTAATTATTTACTAACGCTCGATTATATGAAACATTCATACATCATTATTTATTAGAAAAATATACCTCTAAAAACTTTATAAACTGATATATAAATACTAATATGTAGATTCTAAAGTTCCTTGGAAAGGCATTCTATAAAAAAATATTTTATTTTCCCGCTTTAAAAGGGTCAAAGTGTATACAGTCAAGAACATTAAGGTTTGATTAACCTAAAAAGTACATATAAAGATTTGGCACTAGATATTATTGTCTGGTATGTAATTATTAAAGAATTTAATAGTAAGTTGAACATTACAGTGGATGAAATACAAGTGGCATCATACAAGATGCTCGGTTCCTTATACACGCTGGGAACAGACGTCAGTCTAACGCACGACAGGAAGTATCTGAAAACCGAAATAGAGAGACATAAACCAGCTTTGGTAAGTTAAAATATGAATTAATATTTTTGTTTTTATTTTTCTTAAGCATGTCTTATGTAAACAAGAAGGCTTTGTCAAAAACCTTAACGCACCTTAAAATTTGTTTTTTTATAAAAAAACCTTTCCTCTTTCCGCTCTCGTTAAGTAATTCTTACAAAACCGATAATATAAAAATATGTTATTTGATTTAAAAAAACCACAAGAATCGATTGAACTCAAACCCATCAGAAGCTCCCCATGTCAAATACAGACTACATTATGCAAATGTGGATAACCTCCCTATGACCACGTACTATTGCAAAGTATTCGGAACGTCGGGTTCCACAAAAATGTACCTATGTGTTATTTAGTATCATAAATTTTTGGGTATATACGCCATTAATCTGCTTAGAGCGTTTCATTTAAAACATACTTTTCAGGGTTCATGTTTGGGCGCCTTCAGTTCGACTTTCCCCGTTGCATTCTTGGAGCCACATTTAAATAAACATAACCAATTCTCACTTCTGAATCGTATTGCTGACCATTCGCTTGAGGCGCAAGGTAAATTACATGTTTTATTTACATATGATATACAATTATTATTTTCTTTGATTACTACAATCATAAAAGAGGTTCTAGAAGACGATATGTAAAAATGCTTTCTACTTTTCAATATAAATACTAGTCATTTCCGACTCTGATATATTGAGACCATATCACAACGATACATTTTTTATTACAGCTTAAAGTTAATAAAATTATAAAAGTATAAAAATAATTAATTTCTGTTTTTTCCAGACATAATGGCAAAAATGGAACAATCAATGCCCACCCTAGAAACAATACTAAACGAAGTAGACCATTTCGTAGAGTCAGACAAGACGTACAGCGAGGCCCCGCATATTATAGACGTGGTGTTGCCATTACTGTGTTCTTATTTACCTTTCTGGTGGGCGCAAGGACCTGATAATGTTACACCGACTGCTGGGTGAGATTGCCTTTTGTGATATTTTTTTATTGCATATATCAGAGTAAGTAGAGAAAATCTAGTGCTAAAACACTTCTTTCATCATTTACTGCCCAGATTTTAGAAATAAGGAAAGTAGGTTATGAAAATATTATAGCGCTTTAATAAAATATATAAAGACTTTCTATCTACACAAATTAGTAGCACTCAAAACAAAATATTAAAATAATTACATTTCAGTTTTAAACTGTATATGACAATATCGCATGTCTATGATAAAACATATTTAAATTATGTTACAATTTGTAAAACTATGTTTTCCATTACTTCTTATTACATTATTTAATATCGGTAAAAAAATATTATAATATGATTTCACATTCCAGAAATCACGTGACAATGGTAACAGCGGAACATATGAACCAACTACTCAAAAACGTATTAAAACTGATCAAAAAGAATATTGGCAACGAAAGTGCGCCATGGATGACTAGAATAGCGACTTATACCCAACAAATTATTATAAATAGTTCGGAGGAGTTACTTAGAGAGTCCTTCTTACCGTTGGCAGAGAGGGTGAGAAAGAGAACTGACAATATGTTCCATAAGGAAGAAAGTTTAAGAGGTTTTATTAAGGTAAGTTCGACTATTAATTTGTTTTTACTTCAATTTCGATTACTTTTCGTAACAGATAGACAATAAAAAGAATGTGATTAACAGCTCATTCAACGTATTTGGATATCGTTAATATATATTTTTTTATATTAATTCTTTAGGCGCCATTTAAATCCAAGACAATACCATTTTCATTCTGGGCCCAAGAATGTATGCAATCTTTTCAGTCTTCTTTACACGTTTTATACTCAAAAATTTTTTTTATAGAAATAGAAGCAAACTTTTTAAATTTATACTATATATATTTTTTCCAGTCATCAACCGACGACACGTCGCAAGTGGAATCTCAGATACAAGAAGATTGGCAGTTACTTGTCAGAGATATATATTCGTTCTACCCTCTTCTTATCAAATATGTCGATTTGCAAAGGAACCATTGGCTTAGAAATAATGTTACAGGTATTTTTTTTGGTATTAATATTTTTGTTTAAAGTACTATTTCGATTTATACTATCCATATTTAATGTTTATTATTACATTTTTTGTCGATATAAGGTATACTTGAGGTCTGTGGTCGGTTTACTATTACATTTTTTTGTTCTTTCTTTGTCTTAATAATAGTCTATTAAATACGGAAATTGTACACAAATCAAATCCATTACTTTCGTGGGTTGTTTTATATTACCATCCAATTTATGATAGTGTATTTAAATGTAACAAATATAATGTATATATTTTTTTCTATGTATAGAGGCGGAAGAATTATACAATCACGTAGCAGAAATATTCAACATTTGGTCCAAGAGTCAGTACTTCCTCAAAGAAGAACAAAACTTCATATCGGCTAATGAAATAGACAATATGGTACGATTAATAATATAATATATGCATAATATAATACAATTTAATGTATAATTAATATTTATTATTAAAATCGTTATGGCACAGCAACGGTTGATTCTCACTTGGTGATATTATTTTATTTACCTCCCTCTGGTAATAAATAGAAGCGCGGCGTTGAATTTCGACCTTTAATACGCTGTGCATCGAAAATTGAGTGGAAAGTGGGGAACAGTGTTGTGTCATATTAGACATGATTCTTCTGCCTACCATGTTAAAAAAGATAGTTATAAATATGGATAATATATACATATTTAAAATAATTACATCTCAATATCATTCATTAGTTTCTCTGTCCACATATCTTAATGTATTGCGTTAGTTATTTTCTGTTTGTTATGTTTGTATTGTTATTTGGTTTCACTGAGACATTTTTTTTTCTTTGATAAAAAAAGTTATAGCAAGTTTAATTAATGTAGACATTTTGAATATCAGTGCAGGTAGATTAAATTTATAGTATGACAAACCTTTTTGCATTTTGTTATTTTATTAGTATTTTTAAAATTTTGGTTTTAAGATGCAAGATTTTTCTTTATATGTTTAATTACAAAAATAGACAATTTTTACTCTAACTGCACCTCCTAATATGGAAATAAATAAAAGATTAATTTTTATACAAATTTTAACAATGTTTTAAAATTACGTATCGGTAACAAGAAAAACTTTGACATAGGTGTTGATAATGCCCACTGCGACTCGAAGAGTCACGACCGTAGTAGACGGAACACCTCAGGGTGGTGGAAAGGTAAACTTCTTGAAACTCGTAAAATATTTGAATTAACTATACTAATCGTATTTTTTTTTTTGTAATATTTACTGTCTTTCTTTATTACTAATTTAACGTTTGTAAATAATATTTGTATATTAAAAGTTGTGTGTATCATTTTTTTTATAAATCTTCTGTGTGACTAGTGACAAAAATTGTAAATAAAACAATCTTTTCTTCTGATTAAGTGTTCCTCTAATATATTTTAAAAGTTAGAATTTTTCTTAAGCTAACATTCTTAATTTTTCATTGTTTTTTATACACAATCTGCATGGGTCTCTATCTACACCACGTACCTAGTTAGTTTTGCATGTCGACTAAAAAAATTTTGTTTTTTATACACATGTACAAACATACACATTTATTCTTATTAATTATTCACTTTATACACTTTATACACTAATTATTTAATAATCATTTAATTTTCCTAATTAAAAGACAATTATAGCAAGTCTTATATATTATATTAATAATGTTTCTTTTTATATTTTCACTCATTTTTTAATGATACCTATAGCCATAAATATTATTTTCGATTTAAATATTTTATTTTTCAGACTTTTTATCATCGAAATTGCTAACATATTTTAACATATTATGTACATGTTAAAATATATGTCTGTTTAATAAAAAAATATATACTTATTACAAAACGAAAATATAATGTAAAAAAGCTTATGACAGTTTTCATTAAGTGTTTCAAAAAAACTTACACAAATCTAGCGTTTTTCGCACAGAATAAAAAAATTATGAATACTTACAGTACGATCGATGAGTTGTGGCCATTCTGAAGTTAAATTTTTACACATTATACACTCGGAAAGAAAATCATCAAAAATAAGGAACAATCCTAAAATCAAATCTGCACGGCTATTTACAGCTAACTTTAGAGAGGTCACGACTCGTCGACCGTACTGTATATGTTCTGACACGCTATATAAATGTTATAGAAAAAGAAGAAGCATCGCGACAAGAAACGTGACAAGGACAAGGAAGTTCAAGCGTCCTTAATGGTGGCTTGCTTAAAGCGATTGCTGCCAGTGGGTTTGAATCTTTTTGCGGGAAGGGAGCAGGAGCTTGTACAACATTGTAAGGATCGGTTTTTGAAGGTAGGTTTTTTTTTATTTATTAAATATTTTTCGTTAGATCTTTTAAAAGTAACTCCATTTTTAATCTAAGTTATGTTAGGTGTCTACTTAGAAATTGCAAATCTATCAATTTTCATGCACTATGGATTTATTTATTAAGGCCAGTCGAAAATAATATTTATTTACAAAGAAATATTTATTTACATTTATATTTTTATTTCTTCGCTCTGGTGTCGAGGCAAAGCGCGGCGTTGAGTTCCGCCACTCAACACGCAATGCCCCCAGAACTTGGCGGAAAGTGTATCTGCCTACCCTGTGTGCAGGATACAGCGTGAAGCTGATTTAATTTATAGATCATGTTACAAAACGCAATAACATTATATAGAAGTTCTATAATTGTATTAAAATAAATTATACTAGCGGGTACACAAAATGTCCACAGAAAATGACAGAACAAGATGTGTCAGAGTTCGCAAAGACCCAACTAACATTACCAGATAAGATCGATCCAGCTGATGAAATGTCCTGGCAACACTACTTATACAGCAAACTAGGTTCGAAAAGCAAAACCGCCATCACTGTTGAAACATCGGAAAATAAGGCCAAAATTATAGATGACACCGTTGAAAGGATCGTGGCTATGAGTAAAGTGCTTTTTGGATTGCATATGGTGAGTTTCATTTTAAAAGTAAAATGTTTATTAACGATAGGTTTTTTAAATTTCAACTGTCAGATTCCAATATGATTGTCTAAAAAACTTACTTTCATTATATATGTCTTTCTTATATTAGTGGTTTCTTAATTTTGATTAGATAAACACAGTAGGTAGGATACTGCTGCCCAAAATTGGGTCTGCTTCGGTCATACAAAATAAAACAGTATTATGAATTTAAATTAAGTGGAACTTTGAATTCCATCAACTCAAGATGTTTCGCTTAGTAATAAAGCTATAAAAGCAAAATATGAAGGACGGATACATTTATATATTTATTGTACACTAATACAAAGTTATTTTTAAATTACCCGAATCATCTCTCTATTACATGTTAATATTAAAATAAATTACATATATTCAAATAGATCGACCACCCCCAACAAATGAGTAAAAACGTGTACCGCTCAGTAGTGTCCATACAACGTAAGCGCGCGGTCATAGCCTGCTTCAGGCAGATGTCGCTGCACTCGCTGCCAAGGTTTAAATGATAGTGTATCTTGTGCTTTGTGTGTTAGAGTTGATTTTTGTGTGTATTTATGTCATACTAATCTGTTGATTTGCATTTTGATGACATATATTGACCAATAACATTGATACTGTACGATGTACATATTAGAAAAACTGTGGGTTTCTTTTCTTTTTATATATATATATATATATATATATATATATATATATATATATATATATATATATATATATATATATATATATGTAATTTATATATGTATATATAAATTTAAAATAAGAGGAGGAAAATATATGTAGATATCTTAATAACTTCAGAAGTATAATTTGATTTCTAATGTGATTTTCAGGATGAGTTTTATTCAGTTTTTTTATACTTCCCATAACGTTTTAAGTACTAAACGTTAAACTAAACGTAACGTTTTAAGTATCTAGTTCTACAGTTTGTCCGAATGTATCTTAAGTTATGAGAGAGTTTTAATCCAAATTTTGATGTTTGATTTTCAAATTGAATCAAAAAAAAATATAATTTTGAACCAAAGCATTATTTAACTATTAATAATAACAGCCAAAAATTTTTAAACTATTAATAAATAAGTAAAAAATATCCTAAATCCTAAGTAACACGCATGCCGCATTGGATTAACAAGGCGACGAAGCCCAAACAAAGATCTAACAATTGGAAGAGAGTACTCTGTGCCGCGAGAAAAAGGGCGGCAATGGCTTGCTTGAGATCTCGACATCTCTATAAGATAAGTCGGTAATGTATATGTATTTTTTTTCACGCTGTATCCCGCGCATATCATGATTGACAGAGGGAATCTAGTGTTAAGTCGCTCCGTTCCCATTAAAACACTTTCGTTCCCCTACTTTCCGCCAAATTCTCGAGACACAGCGAGCTTTTCCATTACAGGAGCCAAAAAATATAAATATTAAATATTTCATCCCCCCGTATGGGAATCGAATCCTCGCATTTACAGTCGCACCCTTGTGCCACGACGGTCTTGTTACTTATTAATATTAATATTTGTTTATAATTTGGGATTCATTAAGAGATACTAAGTTTTCAACTGTTAAAAAAAAAGTTGTGACTGTATTCAAAATATATTTTAACGAAAATTTCCAACGATAATTACTTTTTGTTGATAAGGTGAATTGCACTCGATTAAAAAATATTTAAGAGTTAGAAAACACTAAAATCGAATCTGCGCAGACATCTACAGCTAATCAGGACGACCACGACTCGTTAACCGTACTATACATAGGGACTCCCCAGCCAGCCTCTCAAATCCCATTACAAACACCTAAGTACTGTGATTGTTAAAAAATAATCTTGAAGTAATTCTCATTTTTTCATACATACTTTGTAAAACAACTATTTAAATATTGTGCACTGTTTTTTTTTTATTATTAAAATATATAAATTTTTGGTTATTTTTTTTCTATATATTTAATTACACGACGATTCTAAAGATAAACTTATCATTTACAGGCATCGCGTTTGCAATATATTTGCAAGGACATACTACGAGTTGTGGCTGGAAGAGGAAAATATCGGACAAGAGGTTATGATTGAAGATTTAACGGTAAGCTTTTATTTTGAAAGCTTTTTCTTTTTACTCCACATTATATTCCGTATGTAGCTGGGTAGGCAGAGATAACGTAGTGTTGAAACACTATGTTCCCTCCTCACCATTGAAATATCGAGCCATTGCGTATTTAATGGCGGAAATTAACGCCACGCTTTATTTCGTTAATAAAGCGCAGAGATGAATTTATTCCTTGAATGGGAATCGAACCCACAACCGCTGTGTTTACAGTCTAGACAATACAATTCTATTGAATTTATCATTTAACTATAAAATTTGCAGCAATCATTCGAAGATGCAGAACTAAAGAAAAGCGATGTTGTAGAAGAAGAAGGCAAACCGGATCCTCTAACACAACTAGTCACTACCTTCTGTAGAGGCGCCATGACTGAACGTTCCGGTGCTTTACAGGTAAAAAATAGTAAAAAAATATTAATATTATTATAATTTTTCGGCTCCTCTCTGTATCCCGCCTATAGCAGTTTAAGCAAATGGAAACTAGAGTAATTTGTTTTCCAGATTGGGAATTAAACTCATAACTTACTTATACTAAATGGATGTAAAATCTGAAACAAAATATTAAAATTTTATTGAAATAATATATTTAATTACTTAAAATAATGATCTTAAAAGCTTTTTATATCAACTTTCAGGAGGATCCCCTGTACATGTCGTACGCGCATATTATAGCGAAGTCGTGTGGAGAAGAAGAAGAAGAAGGTGGCGAAGAAGAGGAAGGCGGTAGTGGGGAAGAAGCTGGAGAAGACGAAGGTGGCGCTAGTATACATGTAAGTTTATAAATAAAATATATATCAAGAAAAATGCAAAGATATAATGTAATATATAATTAAATTTAATAAAAACAAAAATAGAAATTGACATGTAGCCAAAGAATACGTTGACAACATCTTCTTAATCAGTAAAATTTAAGATGTATTGTGTGTTTAAGTGAACTAAAATTGAGACATTCATAAAAAAATATTGAATTCTTTGTGTGTAAATTATGTTTGTAGATAAATTAGAATAATTTTAAACTCTTGTATAAAAAATCTCAATTATATTACAAGCAGAAAACTATGGATATGTTTATGGTACGTATCTAGTGTAAATATATATAATTTGCTTCAACAAATATAGTGCAAGCCTGTTCGTATATTTTTTATATGTCGAATTTATTATGTTATTATAAAATGTATTTTTTTTAATATATTTTTTGGTTCTAACTTTATGTTACTGATTTCACACACCTAGTGTGATTTTTTTTATTTTTCATATATGATTTCCTTGGAAAGAAATGTATATTAATTATAGAATATTCGCCACCTTTCACTTCATTTGAATCAATAATTTAAGCGCTTGGACGGTTGCCTTTAAGACCACCGTCCCAAAGGCAAATAATGTTCAAATGTTGTGATACATTTTCCAATAAAAAAATATTTGTAAAAACAAAAACCCCGACTGCATCATAGAAAATAAACAAGCCCAATAGTTTATTAGGATTAGCAGTCGGGACCTCTTTAAATTATGCGGAGTTCTTGGTAAAGATTTTATTGATTGAAGAATTACTTATAGGTCCCGACTGTTAATCCTAATAAACTATTGGGCTTGTTTATTTTCTATGTTGCAGTCGGGGTTTTTGTTTTTACAAATATTTTTTTATTTTTCATTTTTTTGTTAGAATTTATTATGGTAACGATAATCATGATATACCTTTTTGAAATTCTGAAATTGAGCTCTTGAATTTGATACCCATATTGTAGTATTCGAAACGAAAATATTTTTTTTCACTAAGGCGTACCACAGCCGCCATGATTATTTTTTACTAATGTCACCTATCTAAGAACACTTGGGCTGCTAATACGAATCTAATGATACCTCAAATATGTAAATCCGTTCAGCGGTTCTGGAGATACGAGGTAATAAAGAATATTACATACATACAAGATACGCGCGAAAAACATAACCCTTCCTTAGCAGTCGGGAAAAAAAGTAATGTCTTAATTTTTTTTTGTACAAAAATAGTTATTTTTAGAACTATTTTCTGAAATTACTTATGAAAACCCCCTCAGGAACAAGAAATGGAAAAACAAAAGCTCCTTTTCCACCAAGCGCGACTCGCAAACCGAGGAGTTGCTGAAATGGTCTTGTTACATATATCGGCGTCCAAGGGAGTACCAAGTGAAATGGTTATGAAGACTTTGCAACTAGGAATATCTATATTGAGAGGCGGTAACATTGATATACAGATGGTAAGTGTAGCTTCACGCTGTATTCAGCACATAGGAGGGTAGGCGGAGGGAACCTGGGTACCTGGTGTTAAGACACTTCGTACTGAGTAAGACTTTTCCGTTCCCCACTTTGACATATTCTTTCTGTTACATCAAAACAACAGATACAGAAAACGAATAATGTGATATTTTATTTAAACCACTAGTTTATGAGATAAGCGAATTTATCGAAACAAACTCTTTAGATTTATAATACCAGTAAAGACTTTAGTAGTGTACCGCTTCACTCGAGTGGACTCTTCTTCTTCTCGAGTGGATTCTTTGTTTTCAACATCACATTATAAATATTCGGTATTCTCTGCTTTACACGAATCATTGTAACACGCAAAGAATAACTTTGTTTAATACTATGAAAAAAAAAATGCTGAATATGTCTGAGGTGTAGGTAAAGGTCTGAATAACTATTTAAATATTTAATACGAGCATATAATATGCCTTTAGTTTTCAATTTAATAAACAAAACAACACTATGCTCTTTAATACAAATCATAAGATAATATTTGTTTACTAGAGTTTTAACCAATTTTTATGAATACCATGCAACTTATTATATTTGCCATACTGTTGTTGCTATACTTACAGTCATAATATACGATTATAAATATATTATTCCATAGCTGATTGATAGACAACGCATAACTGGAACTATGCGGCGTAAAACACAAAAATCTGGAGTCTTAAGCAAAATTTTTGGAAAATATCAATTATATTATTTTAGGATAACACTATAAGAGATATTTTCGAAATTCATACGAAATGAGGAAAAAAATGGATTTTACGCAAACTAATAAATATTTTAACGTTAATGCTTTATAGGGTATGTTGAATCACTTGAAGGATAAAAAGGATGTTGGCTTCTTCACGTCCATAGCTGGTTTAATGAATTCGTGCTCAGTGCTCGACTTGGACGCCTTCGAGAGAAACACCAAAGCTGAAGGTTTGTCGACTTAGTACATTTTTGGTCATCATACCGTCATTTCTTGTAACGTTACGCTGTATCCTGCTTGTAGCAGGGTAGGTAGAGAGAATATAGTGTTAAGACATTCCGTTTACCACGCATCGCCGATTTTTAAGACATTGTGTGGTGAATAGCGCACCTCACGTCTTAGCTCAAATCTTGTTACCAGAACGGGGAAATGAGAAGACGTATTTTGTGCTCAAGCATGGGGTCCAAGCAACCTTATGTAAAGGTTACTGACAAACCCCTTACATTTCGTCGTGGGTTAAGAAGAACAAATTATAATCATTTATGTTTTAAATTTAAATTCCCATTAATGAGTTTAGTTTAAAATTTAATTAAAGTTTTTAATGCTCTTATCCAGGTCTTGGGGTGGGCCTAGAAGGTGCAGCTGGAGAAAAGAACATGCATGATGCGGAGTTCACTTGCGCATTGTTCCGCTTCATACAACTTACTTGTGAAGGACATAATTTGGGTAAGATTTCTTGAATGACGATGAAGATGTTAGCTTTACGCTGTATCCTGCATATAGCAGAAAGTAGTGTTAAAACACTCCATTATCCGCTCTCTGCCGAATTTTCAAGACTTTCAACCCAAGAACCCAATGCCACGCTTATTTTTTGTTACCAAAATGAGAAAATGAAAATAACCACGACGGCCTCAAGTATACATTTTTATTTATTCCAACTATAATAATTTAATTTCAGAATGGCAAAACTACCTTCGGACGCAAGCGGGTAACACTACAACTGTCAACGTGGTTATTTGTACCGTCGACTATTTGTTGAGATTACAAGAGTCTATTATGGACTTCTACTGGCATTATTCTAGTAAGGTTAGTTAAATGGATATAACATTTATAATTTCCCAAGATTAGTTGAAGTCGGGACCGCGTCCATGATCTTTACTCTGCTGATCTTTTTCTATTCTGATCTCTTTCTTTGCTGATGTTTTATTGCCATTTTAGCTTGTTATATACAAGCTTTCGTAAGCAAAATGGCACACAATGTTTAAAAATGTGGAGTATTATATATTATATACATATGCAAAATAATTTGGTTAAAATACATTTAAAAATTTTCAAGACAAGAATTTAAAAATCTCGACGAAGCTCTATGGCTTAGTGGTCAGAGCGCTTGGACGATGAACAAGAGGCGCGTGTTTGATTCTCATTATTTATAAATTTATACATTTTCTAAAAATATTTTTTTGTTATTAGCGTAGCGTAACAGTTAAAAAAATATTAAAAACTTCTTTACACGTTTTTTTGTTCTCTTCCAGGAACTTATAGATCCAGCGGGTAAAGCTAACTTCTTCAAAGCTATCGGAGTAGCATCTCAAGTATTTAACACTCTCACTGAAGTCATTCAAGGACCGTGTACGCAAAATCAACAGGCTTTGGCACATTCTAGGTGAAAAAATTGGAATACTTGCGTACTTACTTTTTGTATTTTAGCTTCACGTTTTATCTCGCATAGCACGGTAGGCAGAGGGACCGCCTGGGCTATGGAAAAATCCTTGGCTCCCGTAACCCTGGCCTGTGGCCATAAGGTCCACGAGTCTCTCACATAACCCGCTCGACTCCCCACTCGGGCGGCGTAAAAGGGTTTCCTCATGACAAAAAATAATTGTAGGCAGGGAAAAACCTTGTGTTAAGACACACCATTCGAGGCACCGCAAAATTTTTACTTACTGTGTTTAGTGACGATATTCTGCGCCGCGCTTGTTCAGCCAGAGTGATGAAACGATATTATTTCATTTCTCGACTGTTTCTTCTCACGCTGTACCCCCACTCCACGAAGAAAACAAACAGAAATTAAATATCAAAGAACTAAGAAATTCATTTTATTTCCATACTTATTGCAGGTTATGGGACGCAGTAGGCGGTTTCCTCTTCCTTTTCTCACATATGCAAGATAAACTATCTAAACATTCGTCTCAAGTTGATCTTCTGAAGGAATTGCTCAATTTGCAAAAAGACATGATTACCATGATGCTTTCCATGCTTGAGGGAAACGTTGTTAACGGTATGTTGGTCCTTTGTTCGATTCTTGGCATATTTTTTACAAATTTTCATTTAAATATTATAATCAACCCCTGTTTAAAAATTAAACCTATAATCATAAGCGTAATTAATCGCGTTTACCCTCATTTATAAGTATAATATAACAGTTTAAATACTATAGATAAAAGAATTTACTTAAAATTATATCTGGTTTGTTAAAGTTAAGTAGCATTTCTACAGTGTTTTTTTTTGCTTCACAATGTATCCTAAAATCGAACCCACAAAGACTTTAATTATTATAATATATATCTAAAAAAAATATTATTTTAGGTACAATTGGTAAACAAATGGTAGACACGCTAGTAGAGTCTGCCTCCAATGTGGAACTTATTCTGAAATATTTCGACATGTTCCTGAAACTCAAAGATCTTACTTCAAGTGCTAGTTTTAAGGAGATCGATCCAAATAGCGACGGATGGGTCCTACCCAAAGATTTCAAGGAGAAAATGGAACAACAGAAGAGTTATACGCCGTAAGCTATTTATAAGAATTTGTTTGGTCGTTCTTACTGAATGTGTCAAGTCATAAATAATTCTTAGTTATTTCAATTTGATCATTTGTTATTTATAAGAAACAATATGAATGCATAAAAATTAAAAAGAAGTAAACTAAAAATCTTTATTGCTATTTAATATAATAACAATAATTTAATTAAAAAAAAGTTTAATGTAAATTTCTTTATATAAAAACTAGAACAAATTTTTGTGTATACAAATGTTAAGAGTGACGTATTATATATGTTCTAGATGTTTATTCATTTTAAAAAAATTAAAAACTAAAATTTCTTTTGTTTATATAATTATTCATTTGATAAAATATTATTTATAATAAATACGTTTAATTTCTTATTTCAGTGAAGAAATAGAATTCCTCCTAGCGTGCTGTGAAACCAACCACGATGGCAAATTGGACTACGTGGGCTTTTGCGATAGATTCCACGAACCCGCTAAGGAGATTGGCTTCAATTTGGCCGTCCTACTTACTAATCTGTCTGAACATATGCCTAATGAACCTAGGTAAGTATTGATAAAAATATATTTAACAAAATTAAAAGCATTTTTTGAGCATAAATTTGTTGGACAAACGAATGCCGGTAAATACTACGGTGGTGGGTTTTATTAATCCTAGGAATTTAATATTTTTTTTTTCATTTCCTAGCTCTAATACAACGCAGTGTGCGGCGTTGTGATCCACCACTCAATACGCAATGTATTTGCATACGCAACGTCTCTACATACGCCGAATGCCATTTCGGCGTATGTAGAGACGTTTCGGAGGAAAGTGGAGAAAGGAGTGTCTTAAACACTAGGTTCTGATGTTCTATGAGTGGGATACAGCGTGAAGCTAAAAAACATTTATATTCTCTAGTTTAGCCTTATTTTGAGTGGCAGAATTCAACGCTGTTTTGTGCACGACCTATGATTTATTACTGCGAAGAACTATCACATTTTTTAGCACATTCTAGAGATAAATATACTAAAACTAAAACATAATTTTGTATATTCTACAGTTAGACAGTCAAAAAATCTAATATAAAAATAACAAGATGCGTGTAATAACAAGTTGCGTGTTGCCAACTATTATTTCATAATCTACATAACATCAATCTATATTATATTTTTTTACAGGTTAGCTCGTTTCCTAGAAACAGCGGGTTCAGTTTTGAACTATTTTGAACCTTTCCTCGGTCGTATTGAAATAATGGGCGGTTCCAAACGCATTGAACGAGTTTACTTCGAGATAAAGGAGTCTAATATTGAACAATGGGAGAAGCCACAGATTAAGGTATGTATTTTAAATACGAATTGTTTGTATTTTTTGAGCATACTAGTTTAATATTTTATATTTATTACTTTATTAAATAAAATCGATTAGATTGATAATAAAAAAAGCATATTAAAAATCATATTTAGTTGCATTTCAAAGTAATATTATAAGAAATTTTATATTTTTGTCTCTTATTTATCTAAGTATGCCAATACCTTGTTAAAATCACATAAAACAATACTTTCAGGAATCCAAACGCGCTTTCTTCTACAGCATCGTAACAGAGGGCGGCGATAAAGAGAAACTGGAGGCCTTCGTTAACTTCTGCGAGGACGCCATCTTTGAAATGACACACGCGTCGGGGTTGATGGCCGCGTCTGAGGAAACGGCGGGAGGACCGAAGAATAGAGAGGCGTATCATATTTATTTGGGAGATGATGAGGAAGAAAGGTATGTATGATTATGGTAGTACGTTTGATTTATAATTAAATACTACGTTTTTAGCATTTTTTAAAATGTTTTTTTTTTGTACTTAAGAAAGACAAAATATCTTTTGGACATCGCATAAAAATTTTAATGTATCGAATTTGAAAATTTGTGCCTTTTGAAAACCATAATATGAAGTTGTTTTATATTTAGATGAAAAAAATGTTCAAAAAATTGCTTATCAGGATGTCATTGTCACTTGAATGAACTCAATCATTTTGGCTTCAAAACCAAATATAGATTTTTTTTAAATAGGTACAGCTTGATGAGGTTGGTTTTCGTTACTCCATGTACAAAATCTAATAAATGAACCAAAATTAAAAAACAGAATTACTTATATATATCAAATTATCCTTTGATACTTCCCGCCTACTCTGGTTAGATGATTTTTTACAATTACTAATAAAAATCTTCATCTAACCAGTAGAAAAAAAAGAGATATAGGCAAAAAAATATACTACAGTGGGAATCGAAATCAAACCAACATGCTTTTAAAGTCAGACGCTATACCATTGAGACACACACATCTCTTTCATACAAAATTATATTTTATTTCCAGAGCCGGTAAAGATCCATTCCGTCGTGGTTTCCAATCAGTAAAGGATGGCATATCCACGGCATTCTCATCTCTATCGCCATCCAGCATAAAGGCAAAAATGGCGGATCTTCAACAAATGCCGCCTGCTGAACTTTTCGTGGGATTCTTTAAACTGTTCTTTTACTTCTTCTATTATATTGGATATAGCTTTGTAGTTGTTATCAGGTGAGTTAATTTAAATACAGATAAATAAAATACACACAAACACATATTGTGTCTATTTTTGTATAAATTCAAATGTCTGAAATTTTAAGTTGTTTTAAATAACGGTATACTTACGGCTAAAGTTGGGCGTTATAACATATAACAGATAATATAATTCATTATAAATTTCTAATGTTCTAATCATTATTTATTTTCAACACTGACTGTTATAAATAACAGTCAAAATATTCATTATCTGCTATAAAATGGCGTGTGGCGCCTCGGTTCGGGAATGATCGGAAATATTTAGTAGTTGTTCGGCCTACATCGAGTCAAAATCAAAATCAAAGTCAAAAGAGTCAAATAAAATAATGATGGCGAACTTCACATCGTATAACCTCGCACAAATATGAGCTTTAACTCAATGGCAGAAAGGCCAAATATTACTTACATTAAAATAACTAATAACAAAAATATTAGTCTGAACTTCGTACATTTTGTCATTGTATTATATTTACGTTGAAAATAATATAATATATATTACAACAGTTTAAAATAACAGTTAAAAATATATATTATAATGAATAATGCATTATAAAAATATAACAGTAACGCCCAACACTACTTACGGCCTTGTATTTTTCTAATATTTAAACAACCTGTGAAGGTTGTCAAGAACGAAAGCTTAATCTCCATTAATATGTTTAATACCTAGTAGTGTTTGACATTTGTATATAATACAAACATTCAACAATTAGCGAATGTCAATTAAACATCTTGTTCATATCTCTGTGTAACACATTTTCAAAATAATGAATTTAATTCATATCATTCAATGTGAAAAATATTGTTATTATAGTATAAAAATGAAGATTTTCGCAGATTAAAATTATTCTTGAGGATTTGATAAATAACATACAATAGCTATCTGCGTAGAACTTTATTTTTCTCATATTAAATTATAAATGGTTGTCTCATTTCACGCAACAAATCGATGCACAGTCATTGGTAATTTATTCATTATTATATTTAATAATTAAATTTATTTCAGTTCCAACTAAAAATTAGACAAATTTTTAATATTTGTAAAATTTATTAGAATTTAGTTTTTTCCATTTATTTTAAAGTGTATTTAGGAAACCGTATTATTCCCATACTCTCCTTATATTTTTTGTAATATATTTATATTGTACCACTTTTTGACCTTATTAAATATTCTTAGTATTATAACTAACAGTGCAGTTCCTGTCTCTTTCAAATAAATAAAATGATTCTGTCAATATGTGCATGGTATGACCAGTTCTAAACTAATAATTTCTTTATTTTATTTTTACCATTTACAACATCAATTACCTAATCAATAAAAAGAAAAACTTATGGAAATATCTGTAAGTTTTTAAAATGTCATTGATTTCTTAGATCCCATTATAACATACATTTTTAGAAATAATAATAACATCCCCCATTAATCTTTTTCTCTGTTAAATCCAAATCATACATCTTGTACTTGCCTGTTATCTATATAAAATTTCCTTAATAATCGTATTACATATTTTTTACAAACCTTACTAACTGTAATCTATTCTCATTAACAGTGTTCAAAATTATTATTAATTAACAAATGATATGTAATAAATATTTTCAAAAATCATTCAATATAAACACAATAAAATAATATTTATTTAATTATACATTATAACTTTAAATAATTTAACTTTATATAATCATAAAATGTAAAGAATTCATACTTATTACTGTATTATATTTTTTAACCAGGTACATATTAGGAGTACTCCTCGGTCTGATGCGAGGGCCACAAACCGAAGAGCCACCTCCAGAACCGACTGAGGAAGAGAAAATCGGTCAGTTGAAGCTATCCCTACACACGCACAGATTAGCTCAAAGTAAGGCAAATTATACATTTTAGTGGGCAACGAGGAATGACGCTTCAGGATTTAACTGTTTGATGCTTCAATTATTCACACAATTGTTTTTAATTGGTCACTCTCAAAATTATTGTGTATAGTAATATTTTAAAAAAAGCTACAAAAATGTAAAACATATGCTTCCTTACAAAATTTGTTTCAACAGCAATTAGTATTATTAAGATATTTCTATTACTGACAATAAAAATATAAAAAAAACCTCGAGCAGTTGAAGCTATCTCTACATACCCACAGAGTTACAATCAAGCAAGCAAAGTAAGGCAAATTAGACTCAACATGATGATAACACACTAGTAATCATAATTCAATATAATAAGAATATATAATATTTATTACAAAAAATGTAGTTACATCTTAAAAACTATTTTAAAAGCATTATTGCAACAGCATAAATTTAAAAATTAATTTCTATTTTTGACAAAAGATTGTCTATTACATATATGGGATAAGTTTGATATTTTTTTCTTCATTATATACAAAATAAAAAATAATCGATTATAAAACATAAATTCAAATATTAAATATATGTATATAGGATAAAACTACTTTTTTAAAATGATTTATACTTAATATAAGTTAATTAAATATTAACCTTTGGTTTATTAAATTGGTTGCAATGCCTGAATAAAATAATAAATGACTTAACCAATAAAATCATAAATGCTCATTTTTAACAAACTATTAATATTTTGTAATTAAAATAAAAATATAATAAGTTAATGAAAATAATATATCTTTTTTATTTTTTTATTAATATTTAAAAAATGATTTTAGTGAAATCTGCTTTTGGATTAACAAAAGGTATGAACAGATATTAAGCATTAACGTTTTAATTTTGTGAATTAAAAGATATTGCGGGTTCGATTCCCATATGCCCTTTTATTTTTATATTACATCGCTATTACATCACTTTTTATTTACTTTCCCAAATATAAGTAAACATTACAGTATTGATATAATATTATTTCTCAAAAGTAATGATAAAACACAACAAGGCTGAATCTCTCGGCGACCCTACTTTAGTACTATTATTCATAATAATACAACAATGTCGTATAGTTAAAACGTATGAAGTACTTTACTTAAATTGTAAACACAAAATTAATATAAAATTTAGTATATTATTTAAATGATATTTTTAATTCGTATCTAGGTCCCGTTCGACACTTACCGGCGTTACCGGCGACGGACGATACGGGACAGATGCAAGTGTCCGCTTTCGGCTTGGATATCACTAAAGAAGATAATGGACAGTGAGTTTTAATCCAAAAATTGTATATGATCTTTATAGTCTATATTTTTATACTCTTTGTTTCTATATTGTCTATATTTTTATTCTATGTTGGAATTATGATTTAATGAAAGATTATACTTTTTTTTCTAATCAGTCGTAGTCGTGTTATTGACACCCAAGTATAAAGCTGACTTTGTCATAAGATCCCAAACATTCACTAAATATTGAATTAAGCAAAGTATATCAATGCGAAAAAAAATACTTGGTTGTATATTTATTCAAAATTTTCCAAAAAAATGTTCAAAATTACTAATTTAATTAATTTATGCCTAATGATTTTTTTTGTATGCGATATAATAAAATTTAAAATATTAGAGTTGCAAAATTTTATTTTCAGGATACAAGTAAAACCGCACGAGTCCCCCAGTACGTCAACGCCGTCATCTGGCGAAGAAGCTGAAGTGTCTCCCGATGAAAGTATTGAACACACTGAGGAACAACAACCACCTTCTCTTATTGATCTTTTGGGGTGAGCATGCTTAATGATTTTCTCAATATATCATAATACTTAGTCAATATTTATTTTTTGAAATGATTTACACTCCACTTTTTTAATACTCAATTTTACTCTGTGTAATATATGACAATGTTGACATTACACAAGATAATAAGAATTAGAAGAATGATTAAAGAAGTCCAAGTTAGTGATTATAACAAGAAGTTATATATTCGATAGATATTTAATCAATATATTTCTCTTATTTCTTACAGTGGGGAACAAGCAAAAAAAGCAGCACAGGAACGAATGGAAGCTCAGGCTGTACAGCAAGCTGCCATGTCCGCTATCGAGGCTGAGAGCAAGAAGGTATAGCTGTAGTTACTTATTTATATATGTATTATATAGTTATACTTGTATCCCATTATGTCCATTGGTGGAACAATATTTGCTTGGTGATAAAAATATGTTATGCTTGAGTGGGAATCGAACCTATACTCTCAACGCTTTTGCGGTCAAATGCTGTCCCACCTGTGAAGTTAATTGATGATTTATTTATTTGAAAAATTATTTTTAAAAAAGAAATATTATTTGCTTACCCTTTTTAAGAGCACAAAAGAAATGTATAATTATGCAAATAAAAAACATAGCATATTTTGAATGTTATAAATGTAAACTTAACGTGCATCTAAAACCTATATATATTTTTGTGTTATGCAGCCAGGATTTGACAATAAATACTTTCGTTACAAAAAGGTAATAATTATAATTACACCAATTGAAAAATGTCCCACATTGGGTGCTAATATTTTTTTTGCTTACTCTACAACCACATTTAAAAAATAAGTTAAACAAAGACACGCCATTTTGCCCGTTTATTTTGATTTCTACTGTATTTTCAATTAAAATTCCTAAGATAATTTGTAAAAGGTCTTAATGATAAAAGGTCATATTAATAAGATCATCTTTACATTCTGCTTTTTTATTCACCTTTATGAGTCTGTCAAATACTTTTTATACTATTACCTTTATATTAATTTCTTTTTTTGTTGTGGGTGTGATTCCCACTAGGGGAATAAATTATTTAATATTCTCATTTACTTGTTCTGGTAATAAAGTAAAGCGCATCGTTAAATTTCACCTTTTAACACGCAATGACTCAAATATTTGACGGTTCGTGCGATGTCTGTGTGCATGTGAGTGTCTAAACTCTAAGTTATCTCTGTATATACCGCTATATGCTATTTTCTGTTATATTATAAATATTTATTTCTTTCCAGCAAGCAGTATCAGGTCCGACGCCGTCTGCATTATCACAAGTGGACTTGTCAGTGTACACTCGCAAAGCAGTCTCCTTCCTCGCTAGAAACTTCTATAATCTGAAATACGTGGCTCTAGTGCTGGCTTTCTGTATTAACTTTGTGTTGCTGTTTTATAAGGTAAATAGAAAATGTGGTGAAATTTAAAAAAAACATCTTGTTATGAAAATTATATATAATGCAAAGCATGAATACATAAAAAAATACATAAAAGTGGTGGGACGTGGTAATATTTCATATGTATTTAAAGATAGAATGTTATAGGCACTTTTGAAGCTCTTTTAATTAATGCAAAGTGAAAAAAAGTAGTACGTGCCTATATGTAAAAATTGGAAATGGCAAGGATCTGGGGACGGATTGTCAAATGACAGTGAAATCGAAGGACAAACATAAACAAAGTGTTGTCAATCTCTTCCTTTTTTGAAGTCGGTTAAAAATTTGTTTCTGTAACATTACAATTGACAAATGTCTTTTTCAATTTTATTATTAGGTGTCAACATTAGAAGGTGAACGTAGCGAGGGTTCTGGCGCTAGTGACATCATCGGCGGGTCGGGCTCCGGCTCGGGGTCCGGGAGTGGGGACGGTAATATAACAAAGACAATATGCAATTTAGATTTAAGTTATTTTGTATGCGATATAAAAGGCGGCGTGGATTTCCGCCACTCAACATTTAATATATCGAACGGACTACTCTGTTATATATGGGATTCAGATTCTCGATATGTAATAGATTACAGATAAAGAATAAAGAAACTTACATAGATTTCTGAATTATTACAATAGGTAGCGGCGAAGAAGATGATGATAGTCTGGAAGTGGTATTAATAGACGAAGATTTCTTCTACATGGAACATGTCATCAACATAGCAGCAGTGTTACATTCTATAGTGTCTTTGGCTATACTCATTGGTTATTATCACTTGAAGGTTAGTTGGTTTTTGTTTGTTGTAATTTTATAAAAATGCTTGAAATTTTGTGTATAATTGTTTGCATATACAATAGGATTTAAACCTGTGCCTAAAATAATCAGTTATACGTATAGCATTTCCTCACCAATTTCCAGCCAGCAAAAAACTTTTGGTTATTTTCAAAATCTTTAAACATTTCAAGAAGCATAGATTTTAAAAAAGGTAAAAGAAGCCGATAGCTTCATCGGCTTCAGCGAGGCAATGGCCCTCTTCACGCTCGACGGGAAAACAAATAGTGGTTGGTCAGCTGGCGACACCGCCTGTTGAGAGATGTCTGATCCTCAACGAAATCATACAAAAAGTCAAAGTATACAATCGACATCCTAAAGTACTTGAAAAATCGATCTTTGTGAATTCTTAGTGCTGGATATAAAATCACAAACAGATTTAAAAACAGTCTTTGATATCGTCTCTGCCTTCGACGACGACGTCGTATTTGCGGTATAAAATCCACAAGTGAATAGCCTCCTCCACGTCCATCCTCACTGAATGTTCATACTAGAACCCCACTATAAGCCGCCGCCATCTAAACGGCTGTCTAAATCTTAGCCTTAAATTCCGCATTGTAAAAAAGTTTAAATGTTGTTTTGACAGCCTTTTGAGGCAAATTTTTTAATTAGTATAATAAGTATAATAAGTCCCACATTGGGCGCCAGCTTTCAAATCTTTCCATTTAAACATTTATAATATAAAAACTAATATATTATTTTCATAACCAAATATTATTGTTACAATTTAAGGTACCTCTAGCTATATTTAAACGGGAAAAGGAAATCGCACGTAGACTGGAATTCGACGGTCTCTACATCGTAGAACAACCTGAGGACGATGATTTGAAAAGTCATTGGGATAAACTCGTTATTTCTGCTAAGTAAATATATGGTTTTGTATAAAAAATATAATCGATTTTTTTTATTTAAAGTTCAGTTACCAAAATTGTAATTGTTATTTGTGATAAATAGGTTAAGTTAAAGTATTGTGTAAGATTGTTAATAAAGGCTTTATTATTATTACCAAAATTGTAATAGTGTCAAAAATTACTATATTAGTAAATTATTCTACTAGCTTCCTATTTTTTATATAGGGCCTTCTTCATCAATCGCCATTATGATGTTATTGAGACACGATGATTATGGATTTGAGAAAAGTTAATGTGTTATTATAAAACACAAAGATTCTTAGAAAAAAGGTTTTTTCTTTACCCCACTTTGAAATACGTAAAAATATAATTAATAAAAACCATTCATAAAATTTATTTTTATATGGTACATATATGGTACAAGTATATATTGTACATAAAATGTACTATTTTGTTTCTTTTATTCACAGATCATTCCCAGTAAACTATTGGGATAAATTCATAAAAAAGAAAGTTCGAGCAAAGTATTCGGAAACATACGACTTTGATTCTTTATCGAATATGTTAGGAATGGAAAAAACGTCGTTCTCTGCTCAAGAAGAGGAAGGAAGCAAAGGATTCTTCCACTAGTAAGTTTATTACTTGTTTTTTTTTCTTTTTTTCTATTTTTTCCTTCTGTATCCCATCCATGTAGCAGAATAAGCAGGGGAAACTTAGTGTTAAGACACTCCGTTTGCCATCCACCGCCGAATTTTTGTTACATTGCACTTTGAGTGGCGGAGCTCAACGCCTTCCTAGCTTTTTCTTGCTAACAAACGAGGAAATAAAAATATTAAATGATTTATTTCCTCGAATGTTATCAAACCCACAATTGTCGCTTACAATCTACAGTTGTTACCGACGGTTGTAGGTACATGGTGTGCAACTGCGACTAAGTAGACAACATGTAAATTTAATAAATTAAAAATTTTCTAAACGTACACGAAATATGACGTTTAATATCATAAGGATACTGAGACAGTTAAAATTATAGTATTACTATTTTCCTTGAACGATAGTGCTTAAACTTCAGTTTCGCTACTCAACACATCTCAAATGCGAGTGAAAAGCAAAAAAAGAAAACAGCCTTAACACTGAGTATCTCTGCTTTCAATGTCTTAATCGGTATAAAACGTAAAGCTAAAAGCTGCTGCGTAAAGTTATTATGTAGCTGAAGAGTTGGTTTTGGTTGAACGCGCTAATCTCAAGAACTATTGGTTCTGATATAAACATTATTTTACTATTAGATAGGCATTTAACGAGGAGGAAGGCTATATAAGGTCACGTTAATCGTTTCAGTGTAATCTGGTACTTTCTAGTCAAACTTACCTCGGACCTTTAGAATGTGTCAAGTGTCATGCACAACTCTTAGCTATTATTAAATAAGCGGGTGAAGCTAGAAACTAGTATAAATATAAATTTAAAATCTTTTATTTCAGCATTTTAAACATAGACTGGCGTTACCAAGTGTGGAAAGCGGGGGTGACCATTACCGACAACTCGTTCTTATACTCCCTCTGGTACTTCTCATTCTCTGTGATGGGGAACTTCAATAATTTCTTCTTCGCCGCACACTTGTTGGACGTTGCCGTTGGATTTAAAACTTTGAGAACCATTTTGCAATCTGTCACGCATAATGGGAAACAGGTTGGTTTTTGTTTATTTTTTTTTGTTATTACAGTGTGTTCCAAAGTTAAGACCGTTGTTGTTTTCCATTTAAATTCAAAATGTTTATTTAGACTTGTAAGAAGTCTGATTCGTCGAATGAATATGTCGCTACTACCGCCTTTGAAGAAATTATCATAACAAAACTGGCTACGTCAAATCTTGCGTTAATTTTGGGACACCCACTCCATGTAATATATGTATATATTATGAAATTTAAATTCAATCATATTTAGTATAATCAATCTATCTTATAATTTACTATTTGTTTATTTATATTTTACAAAAAGTAATGAAATTTTATTAAAAATAAACAATAAATAAAAAAAAATCGTAGTACCCAATAAGTTCCCTCCAATTTTATAAAAAAAAGACAAACATAAATACCGATATACACAATTCTAATATATTATTCCAAATTCCAGCTGGTGTTAACGGTGATGCTGCTAACCATCATAGTGTACATCTACACCGTCATAGCTTTCAATTTCTTCCGCAAGTTCTACGTGCAGGAGGAGGACGACGAAGTTAATAGGAACTGTCACGATATGCTTACTGTAAGTAAATGAACAAATAAGTATATTTTTTGGTTTCTTAGGAAGAGATGGATATTAGAGGTTGTCGTGGTGCAGTGTCACAAACAAAGCAAAGCACGGAGTTGACTTACGCTACTCGACAAACAATTTTTAGTAAAATTTTATGTTAAATGGAGAACACTAGAGTTACCCTGATGTATGCGGGTAGGTCGAGGTAGCCTAGTGTTGGTATACAGCGTGAAACTAATTAAAAAGTGCATGTGCACACTTTTACTAATGTATATTCAATTAATTTGATTATACTACTATATGGCCCAATGCCTGGAGTCTACACTAGTCAATAAAAAAGATTTCTACCACCTTGGCAAAACGTTATACCTACACCAAATCCGCCCATACAAATGGACTGATTGCAGATTATTTCAATAACAAAATATATAGTGTTTTATTTGTAACCCCATGTGACATCTGTCCGCAGTGCTTCGTGTTCAACCTGTACAAGGGCGTGCGCGCGGGCGGCGGCATCGGCGACGAGCTGGAGCCGCCCGACGGGGACGACTCCGAGGTCTACCGCATCATATTCGACATCTCCTTCTTCTTCTTCGTCATCGTCATACTGCTGGCGATATTGCAGGGTCAGTTGTTTGGCTTTTTTGTTTAGGTTAATAATTATATATATATATATGAAATATACTATAGCTACTAAACTAAACTATTGAAACTTTAGTAAATGTCATAAAAAGTGACAACGCATATATTAATAAAATATTTATATAAATGATGTTATTCAAGGTTTAATCATCGACGCGTTCGGTGAGCTCCGTGACCAGCTGGAGTCCGTGAAGGAGGACATGGAGTCCAACTGCTTCATATGCGGGATTAATAAGGACTACTTTGATAAGGTGAATTACTTTTTATGTTTTATTAAAATAACTAGCGACCCACTCGCGGCTTCGCCCGCTTAAACTACTGAATTATTTATCTAATATACTGAATTGCGTTCCTTAAACAAACGACACAAACAATAGAATACTTAAATGGTAAAAATCATAAACAACGTAATAGGTAGTCTACCTATTATTCTTTTATGTAAAAATATTTAAACGAAAGATTGATGATTGATGATTATTTAAAGAGCTCCAAAGTATGTGCAATTGTTTCTAAACCTACTTTACTAAAGAGCTAGCATTGAAGCATTCTCTAGTCCAGCTCCTTTCTTCTGGCGCTGGGGAACGGCATCAAGGCCATCTGGCCGTGGTCTCGAAAGCTCAACCATCAGTATGGGTGCATCGTTAGGGGGCCCTTTGGCCTTAGAACTGTGTACCTGCCCTAGACCAGATACAGAGAGAGTTTTTTGGTGGGAATGGAAGGATAATCAAATGTCACCTGAGCAGTAAGCTCAGCCAGTTGAGACACTCAGTCAGGAGGACCAACTTAAGGCCGTGCGTTGAGATGTCATCGGTGTATAATTCGTAGAGGGCAAGTGATAAGATGCTGCCCTGGGGAATTCCGGCAGCGATCGAATGGCTGCTACACTCTCCACTCTCACGAAAAATGTCCTATCAGGTAGGTAGTCGGTAAGAACATGCGCGACGTGATAGTGCCGGCCCTGAGCACTTTATGTGCTACGTCGTGCGAACGAACTAATACACTCTCCTTTCGGTTAATCGCTGCTGCACCGTAGTGACCCGCCCTGGCCACCTGCAGAGTGGTTAATTGTCCGCTCGCCAAACTATTTGCTTCGTGGTGCTGGAGAAGTGGGAGCAATAACTTGTCGAATAACTTCGCCATCGCGCTGATGAGCCTTAGGTAACATGATCAGGCCCTCCTTCTATGCCCGGGGGGAAGGAGCCAGGCGGCCGTGGCGGATGCACTTTTATAAGCAGACGACGCGTGGCGGGCGTCGAGCCATATAGCGCAGCAAACATTTTTAGTAATGTAATTTTAAATCTGTGTTACAGCTTCAAAAGTACTTATTAAAATTAAAAACACTAAATGACAGTTTTTATCTACATTAAATGGTCAATATTAATTATGCTGTGAGTAAGGGATAAATGAAACATGAGTCGATACAGCTGTGTATGGCCTGCGTTATGCAATTATAATGACAATTAAAAACGGACAGACGGACAACACAGTGATCCTATAAGGATTCTGTTTTTTTCTTTTGAGGTACAGAACCCTCAAAATGAATTATTTTTTACTTTGGTTATCCACGCTGTTGTGCACTAAATAATTGTAATTTTAAGTCTTTTGGAATTGATTTGATTGAGCTTGCAAGAATAGTCACACTGCAAACGTAATTTTTCCCACATAAATTCCGGGTAAAAATATAGATTACATATTAGTACTAATACAATAACAAATCTATCATACACAAATTGCGAGAACTACGTGGCTGCTTGAGAAAGTCTCAACTTATATTGGAGAATATTAAATATTGAAATCTTTGTCGAGTTTTTTCTGTCATCACACAAACAATAATTGAAAACTTAAGATTTTCACTTTCTGCGCAATTTATGCTTTGAGTACAGGAGTCACGCCACTATGACGCGATTTCGTCATCAATTCTTATTATTCTACCCTGCAACTTATTTGTGAACGATGATATAAAAGGCTGCACGGGCGTTGTACGTTCAGTCTTGGCTCTGGTGTGGGTCGGAGCACTACTCGTGCTCCACCACACTGGCTAACCTCGACTATTTGGACAATTAATTATTTGATTACACGTCGGAGAGTTCGGAGAGTTCTGAGAGTTCGGAGAGATCGGAGAGTTGGGAGAATATATAGGATAGAGATAACAATGATTTATAATCTACAGGGTGGAAGTGTCAGCACCACATTAAATGAAACCACAGTTTTAACTACTCTATAAAAGCCTAATATAATTCAGAAAAAAATAAATTCCCAAAAATGAAAAAGATTTTTTTTTCAAACAAAATAAATAATAAAATTGTCATTTTAAAACAAAACGCCATTTGTAAGGATGACGCACGCACTCATAAACCTATCAAAGGAACACCGCCGCACACGCCTCATTTCGAAATCGAGTCGTATGTATTGGCGATAAAGTTCAAAGTTGTTTAACCTTTAGTAGTTTTTTGTAGTAGTAAGTGTTTATGTTATTGGGATCTATACGTAATCGCGTCACACGAAATACAGGTATGGATAAAAATCGAAAAATCGTGAAATGAAAAAAATCCTACGTCCAAACTGTTGAGGCATCTTTATTAATTTCT
Organism: Heliconius erato x Heliconius himera; assembly: GCA_013421005.1. Lineage (NCBI taxonomy): Eukaryota > Metazoa > Arthropoda > Insecta > Lepidoptera > Nymphalidae > Heliconius > Heliconius erato x Heliconius himera. The sequence continues at coordinate 37,580 of JAATLQ010034957.1, read as the reverse complement.
TTAGGTATAGGTTTGAAATATTTTACCCTACATGCTGTTTCCGTAAATGGAGCGCTGCCTCTTCCACCCTGTATAGAAAAACTACACACTTTTTTTTACAATAGTACATATATTTTGAGATGTCCCTCTGCACTACGATGGCGGCTCTGTTCTTGCACATTTTCCTTTGATATCTTCTCAAAAATTTTAATAAATTACTTTGCTCTATTCTCAATAACTTCCACAGCGTACGCGATATAAGAGTTTTGGTATTTTTTTATACGTTCCTCGCCTAATTGTAAAGGAATTTTCCAAATCGGTCCCGCAGTTTCAGGGCCTATTCAATTCAAATAAAGAAACAAAACACCTAAGTACTCGGTTGTCTTCATAATGTTAGTGATATCGATGCAACTCCCCCCGCCCCGCAGAGTTACTTACTCGCTATGGTGCGCGACGCTACCTACACTCCGCATTTTTTATTATTTCATGATTTTCTTTAGAGTGATATTTTTAAATTCGATATATATTTTGATCGGATCGTCCGATTTTGTTAATGTAAAAAGTACTTTACACATATTGAAATTATCTTTAATAAATTATCATTTAATAGAATAATAATTAATGCAGAGGTATGAATAAAATGGTTTGATTATTGCCGGCACTTTCATCAACTTATAAAATATAAAAATGTAGTTGGAGTTCATAACTATAGTAGTTGGACATATGGTATCGCGGACTTTTTTATAGAAATTGATGCGTTCTATAATACTGTAGAACATTATTTTGTTCTATCATCAATAGTTTTCGCAGCGCACGCGATGATAAAATTTTTTAGATCAATTTCTTCACACCTTGGGTTACATTATTGCATTTTTCTTGAGGATCCCTATTTTTTTGAAAATGTAATATAGCCTATGTGGGACGGTGAAAATGCAGCTTTCTTATTAGAAAGCGAAAGAATTTTTGAAATTGGTCCGGTAGTTGTCGTGAGAAAACAATACAAACATACATACAAAAATACAAATCTTACCTCTTTATAATATTAGTTAATACATAATAATACAATTATGCAATCTATTTAAAATGAATTGAAAATAGAAAATAGTGTCCCCTTACCTATAATTATGGAACGCATGATACGAAAACTAATAGAAAAAATTTTATATTACATCGTTTTTCATTTGTTTCTTTTTTCTCGAAATCCTACTAATATTATGAATGTAAAAGTTTGTATTGATAAATGTTTGTTCAACTTTCCGGCGAAAACTACTGAACAGAATTAGATGAAACTTTACAGTATTATAACTTGTACATCAAAATATGGCATAGGTTACAGTTTGTGTAAAGATTTTGTATGATTTGGAAATATTTTTCTAGCGGGCGAAGCCGCCAAGGTTTCGCTCGGTTGCTATAAAAATAAATATTTATTTTTTTGGTATAATTTATTTCCATTTACATTCCAGGTCCCGCACGGTTTCGACACGCACGTGCAGCGTGAGCACAACCTCGCCAACTACATGTTCTTCCTCATGCATCTCATCAATAAACCGGATACTGAATACACCGGTAAGTGGAAAACGAGAACTATACGCCTATGAGCATATTTACTTACTTCCTTATAGAGGCTATTGTGGCTCATTGGGACTCAGTAGAATTAAAATTAAATTGAATTAAATCAGCTTCACGCTGTATCCCGCACACATCAGGGTAGGCAGAGGGAACCTAGTGTTAAGACACTCCGTTCTCCGCTTTCCACCGAGTTCTGTAATTGAGATCCACTCAACACGCAATGCCTCCAGAACTTGCCTCGACACCATATAAATGTAATTAAATATTTCATCTCCTCGAATCCTCAAACCCACAACCAGTCGATTTTACATTCATACTTTGTGCCCCTGCGCCACGACTGGTCTCAACTCAGTAGAATGATTATATATAATTTTTGTAATAAGTACGTATAAACATTGTAACGTAGCGAAAGTCGAACCCGCCCCTCTAGGAAACCGTTCACACACTCTAACCACTAAGTTATACGTTCTTATTAAGCTATGTTGTTTTTTGTTAATATAATTGTGTTTAGTGGGAGTTTTTAGTTTCCTGTGTGTGGAATAACACTTTAAAAATGTTAAAAATAGATTGATAATATATTTTTTTAGTTACGCCGGTCTGATAACACAAAGCGCAGCGTTGAGTTCCTCCCCTGAATACTCGTATTATGTTCTGGATAATAGTTTTATTATGTTCTGGTTATTTGACATTAGTTTGCCTCTACTTACACTGTGTGGAATATAGTATGTGGGAGAAAGCATTAAACAAAATTTTAAAAATATAAAACATCGAACGATTGTCGTGGGTCCGATTATCACTTAAGAGAAACATTTCTTAAACTAGTTTAAAAATAATTATGAAATATAAATATACTGTATAATCAGTACTATCCAAAAATGACATTAAAATACAATAAAAAGTTCATTTACATTAGATTAGGTCCAAAATTAAGGACTTTTCTCACTAAAAAAGCCTTCCTTCTGGACGGCTACGACTCGTCGACCGTACTGTAATGAATTATATGTAATTAATCACTTTTTAATTTAATTTCTATTCAATTTCTATTTTCTTTGTTTCAGGTCAAGAAACATTTGTATGGAACATGTACACGCAAAGATGCTGGGACTTCTTCCCCGTCGGTGACTGCTTCAGAAAACAATACGAGGACGTTATGGGAGAATAGAAATTATTACCTTATATGTATATAATATATGCCATTACTTTGTATATAACTCTTTTATATAAAAGAGACACAAAGATTTTTAAAAAAAGATAATTTTATTGAAATGTACAAAAAATTTGTTAAATATTCATCGCATTCAATATCAAAATATTTGCTCAAAATTTTATGCTGAAGTTGTTTGATTGAAATAAAAATATTTTGATGTCCGAAATTATTTTTATATGGCAGTAATTAGTAAGATGTTGATTTGAGGGCAACATTATGTTTAACTGTAAATGCGACGGTTGTGGGTTCGATTCCCACTTGGGGAGAATGAATTGTTTTTATTTCGTCTCTCTGGTAATAGGACAAAATAGCAGCATCGTTAAGTTCCGCCACTCAACATGCAATGTCTTGGAAGTTGGACGGAAAGGGGAAAATGGAGTATCTTAACTAGGTTCCCTCTGCCTACCCTACTATATGCGGGATAAACCGTGAAACTAAAAATAATAATAATTTAAACATTAATTCAGCTTCACACTGTATCCCGTTCGCCACTTTCCGCTGAATTCTCTTGGCATTGCGGGTTGAGTAGCGGAACTCAACGCCGCACTTTGCGCGAGACCAGAACGAAAAAATGCAAATATATATTTAGATAAATCTTTAATTTCCTCTAGTGGGGATTAAACCCATAACAAGTCGATTTTACAGTCATACTTTGTGCCCCTGCGCCACGACTTGGCTTGTAAAATTAATGAGATTTAAAAGATTGTGTACATTATATAAACTGTGACTTCCCTTACTTCAATATTTCTATTCTCCATACTAATTAAGGTGGCCTTTCCAAAAACGTTTCTATTTCATCTTTTACTATATAGTTTATTTAAGATAATAAAAAGTGTTAAATAATGAATAAATCTTTAATTTATTGAAAGTTGATTGTTTTATTTATTCTTTTATTTATATTTTACATTATCATTGCGTTGTTCACAAAATTAATTTTGACAGAAAAGAACTATATACATTTATATGGTGAGTTAACCTAAATTTATATTTTATAGGATTAGAAAATGAAAACAAAAAAGATTTCACTGTCCGAGTTTTAAAAATATGAGAATCGCGTGAAGTTACAAAAAATAATAAATCCTGAAATAAAATAGTTTTTATATCAGGAAATAATCTCTGGCCAGTAGTGGCGAGGAGGCACAAGTGAGCAACTGCGACTGTGTTTCTGAAATGGTAATGAGAGCGTAATTTCTTAACACTAGATTCCTTCTGCCTACCCTGCTATGTGCGTAATACAGCATGAAGTTAAAAAAATCTATTTTTAAAGTTGGCACAACAGCTCATCTTTGTGAACGGGAATAAAAGATATGTTCAATCTAAAGATCGTGATCGTGAAGCGTGAGGGTTCTTCATTAGTTCAATATTGGGGCAGTCATGGCGCAGAGGCACAAGTTCTTATTGAATTATAAAAAAATATTCGTGTTTTTTAGAGAAGTACTTTGATTTTTTTAAGATACAGCTTTAATTTTTCTTAAAAAAAACACTATCAGATGTGCTTTAATTTGTTTTTAGATATTATTGATCGCGGTATAACTTGTTACAACTGACCAAATGCCATTCCGAAAAAACGAAACATTTGTATGTCTCGGTGGTATGTTTCAGGATACCAGGGCATACAAACGAAAGATACCTCTCATATAGGTAATGTACCCATTAGCTACATGAGAGGTGCGACCTTGTGACATGCATGGTCGCGAGCGTACGGATCTTTTTATGCAAAATTAAAATTCTTATACAGGTATATAACTCCAAACTCATTATTTGGCATACCATTCAATCATCAAACTTAACATCAAAAAATATTTTGAAAAAATAAAAATCTACATTTCTAATTGCCATAATATATTTTAAAACGGAAAATTAATTTGTTATAAAAATTTTGAAGTTCATTAAAAACTGTACTTGATGTTTATAAAATTAATATATGATATTTTGAGGCCAGTTAGTGGCGAAGGGGCACAAAGTGTGACTGTAAAACCGACTAGTTGTGGGTTTGATCTCCACTCGAAGAGATGAAATACGGCGCGGCGTTTAGTTCTGCCACTCAACACCTCCAGAATTCGACAGAAAGTAGAAGAACGGAGTGTCTTACCGCTAGGTTTCCTCTGCCTACCCTGCTGTGTGCGGGATACAGCGTGAAGAACCAACAAATGAATAAAAACAGTGTATATGCTTATAATAATTTATTAACAGATATTTACAAACAATATTACAATCACTTTTCTTAAGCTCAATTGTATCAGTCTTATTTACTAAGTTTTTTCTTTCTTTAAATAATTTATTTCTTAAAGAAAAAAATGCATAGATAGTAAGAAATCAAAAACGTAATTTACACCAAGAAGAAATAAAAAAATAAACAAAAAATAATTCAACAAAATGTATAATCTTTATTATAGTTTTTTTAAATGCGCCAAATATAATGTGAAAATTGTTAAAAACACCCTAACCAATCATTTAATACTTTTTTTTAAATCGTTTAAAATATAAGTTGTTATAACGACATACAATAATTAAAAAAAAAGATAATATAAATAAAATAATTAATATTCACAATCTGTATCAGCTGTCAAATCAGCTGTCATTTTTAATTTTATGTCTTCTTTAAAAGATAGTAAATAAATAATAAAAGCTCTCATTAAATACATACATATTTGATTTTAATATGAAATAAAGTTTTTGTGTTTTAATTATATTCTTCCCAAGTAAACAATGCCAAAACCTTAAAAAGGCCAAACATCAGAGCGGCCACTATATCTTTTTTTTTTTATTATCTATCTTTTATTCTAATTAATTGACAGAAGGCTGTTTATGAGCCAAATACAATGTGAAAATGCTTGTCAAGGCGCTTACTAAGAAAATAACATCGAACCAACGGTGATAGAAATTGAACTGCAAGTCGCCGAGGACTTGCGTTATAATTATTCTGTACTCTGAAGGCATATTCATCCTCATCAGGAGAACGGACGAACAAAAATACATGCCCATTATTTGTGCTAATATCATTACTATTATGTTTGATGATTTCGATGATGAGATTTTGTAGAAGAACTGTAAAATAAGGAGAAATGTTATCAATATTTATTTAGTATTAGGATGCAGTCCATACATCATCCTGCACTACACTGCATACAGCAATCTGACTGTTAACAGGTTGGTTATGGGTTCGAAACTCTTCGAGTGGATTATTTTCTTTGCTTCGCTCTGGTACTGACACAAAGTGCAGCATTGAGATCTGCTACTCATCACATAAGATCTCGAAAACTGGTCAGTGCGTGTTTAACCGCATGTCTTAGCACTAACAATGTGGTGGTTACTAAACTAAAAAAAAACTGCAAGTAATAAAAAAAAAACTTAAAGTCAAAAGCAATTCTCAGAACATCACATCCAAACAATATGACCGAAATCAAAATGATAAAACTATGTTCATTCCCAGAACATGTACAAATTCTCAGCCACAAGGAGAATAATTATATTAAAATTATTTTCATTTAATTGTTCTGGTAATAAGACTAAACGCGGTGTTGAGTTCCGCCTTTCAACATGCAATGTGTCGAAAATTATTCCCTCTGCCTACCCTGCTATATGCGGAATACAGAGTTAAGCTAAAAAAAACTAAACTGACAAAAAAAAAATAAAGTACCCTTATTTAAAATCCAATACAATTCATTCATATAAGTCAGGACAATAAATCCAACCAGTATGAAGAACGCATGATGTGACCAAAATTATGCATGTTCAGTCCAACTGTTTTTATTCCTTGGTCTGGTAAGAAGACAAGGTAAGCAGCGTTAATTTGCGCTCAACACGAAATGTTTTTGAAAATTGAGCGGAAAGAGGAGAACCGTAATTCTTTACACTTGGTTCCCTCGCTACTTTGCTATATGCAGGATGTCGTATGAGAGTAAAAAATACATGTTATTTTAAAAGATACTATTTTAACCGGATTAATCGATTTGGGATTATACATTTTGGAAACCCGACGTTTCGAACACTTAGCTGCAGTAGTCCGTGGTCACGACTCTACCCGTGATCAACAATCCGGTTAATATAGTTTCATTTAAAATGCGTAATAATCGTGAAAATCAAAGAAAATTAAAATGTTAACCCAAAAAAAATCTAATTCACCTAAATAAAACTTAAAGCAATCTTAAAAAACTAAACTAACCTTAGTTAAAGTCAAAAGCAATCCTCTAATACTAGTCAGGACGATACATCCGACCAGTATGAAGGAGACATGTTGAGACCAAAATGATACATCTATGTTGAGTCCGAGCCAGTGAACTACTATTTCAAGGCCGCGGGTCACGGGATCCTTTTTGCCCACTCTATCGAATACTATATTTATTGTTGACTGAAAAAATTTTTATTGTTAAAAACAAATTCAAATACCAAGCTGGTCACGGGATCTTTTTGCCGACAGATCTACTCGTATATTATGTTGATAGTTGACTGACATTTTATTTTTTTAACTACTAGAATTTAGATAGTCGTTCAAGTTCTATTTATTAGGAAGCATTGGACTCAGAAAAACTATAATTTTATTTAACTCAACGAAAAGTTAAACACACTAGTACAGATAATTACTATATTCCCATAGTTTACTTAAGCTCAGCTCGATTTAAGTAGACCCATCATTAGACCCATTATTAGTACTAAATTATAAGGTATTCAGATTTTTTTCTGTTTTGGCACAGTTACACTAGGGTGCGACTGGGAGCACGACGCGTGACTTATTAAAAGTTTTCATTTCCTTACTTTGTTAACAAGTAAAGCTTGGCGTTGAGTTCCGCCACTCAACACGCAATACCTCGATAATTCGAAGTGTATTAGGAATAGTGTAGATTTCAGGTTTTTTATATGTTTATCTATAAGTAATTCCAAACAAATTTATTTTATATTAATTTGTTTGGAATTACTATGTTTCAAATTCTTACTATTTTGGAATCAATACAGTTATGAAGAACTTAAATTAATAATTTGGTATAAGTAATAAAGCAGTTATTTTCATCTTATAAAATTTTCAACTAATCATGACTTTAATAAAAATGTACAAAATTAAAGTACTCACAATAAATATCTTCCAAATACAATACAAAGAGAAGAAATAACCTAGAAAGTTGAAATATTTCCCCTGGAATGTTCTAGACCATTCTATTTTCTCCCTCATCGTTCTGGCGTCATGTGCTTCTAAGAACAACTGCCTGCTTAATTCTTCCAATCCTGATATTTCTTGTCTTAATTGATTTATATCTGGAAATAATTTGCAAATTATATGCATATAAATAATAATAAATACAAAAACACAGCCCCATGATTTAAAGTAAGGCAATATTACTAACACTAGACAGTATATTCATGAAATCCTTCCTTCTCTAACATATATTGATTTCTACCTATTCTGAATGCAATAAAAAAACCGAAACGGAAAATGAAAACCACATAAGGCATAAATACATACTACCCATAAATAATCAAAAATATGTATAGATACTCACTTTCAGCACCATGGCTCAAAGGATTGGCAATATTACCAACGCTAGAAAGTATATTCGTCCAAAATCCTCTGTTCTTAACACCGGATTGATCCAACATATATTGATTGCGACCCATAGTGTTAGCTTCAGCTAATGCTATACGTTTTTTCTTAACCAATATCATATCCATAGTTTGCAGTAACTTTTTTTCTATGGATAAAACATCTGCTTGGGTTACTGGTCTGAAATTGTATAAAAAATTGATGAAGTATTTTATACAGGGTGGAAGCGTCAGCGCTCCTTTTACGGGAACAGCATATAGGGTAAAATATTTTAAGCGTATATCTAAAGAAATGAATCAAGATACCTCAACAGTTTAGACATAGGATTTTTTTTTTTCATTAAGAATTCATTAAGAAAAAAAATTAAAAATCAGCTTCACGCTGTATTCCGCACACTGCATAGTAGGCGGCGGAAATATAGTGTTAAGACACTCCTCACTTTCCAGAGGCGTCGCCTTAGTGCGCGTAAAATTAATTAATGCATATAAAAAAAACTTGCTTGGAACATGCTCATCTCAGAACAGACTTGTACCCACCCTAGCAATTTTTCTAACCAAAACAAGCCCTTATAAATTATAAAACAGTATAAAAAAACTAGCTTACCTAATAAATATGGCCATAGATGTATAAGGATAATTAACCGCACCAAAACCCGATAGCAAGGCCATTACTGTAACTCCTATGACACCTATACGAGATACTCCTTGCTCTATTGAAAATATACCCTAAGAATATATAAAGTATGAGAATATGTAATTTTCTTTAATAATAAAATTGGGTCAATTTTATTTATATTATATAGCATTATTGTACATAACTTCTATATTATAAGACCGTAATAGCAAGGATATAAACAATTTACATATTCTCACTCTGGTAACAAGACAACATGCCGCAATGAGTTCTGTTACTTGTCATGCAATCTCTTGAAAAGTGGCTGATGCATGGGGAATGGAGTCTGGTCTCAACACTTGTGTTCAATGCAAAATATTTATATTTACTTGTATTATTTTCATGACATGTTTTTTGAAAAGAAAATCTTCAGAATAATTCAGATACTAATGATTTTTCACACATTGCCTTTTACAAACAAACATTTATTTATTATTAACTTGAAATAACTATTTATATTCATCAGAACAATTATTTACAAAAATAAGTTTGCAAAAACACTTACTTGTTTTGGGCTTAATATGGGAAAAGGATCTCCAATTTTCCAAAAAAAGTAAAGATATATAAACCATACAAACATTGTTAATGGTCTTATCATATTTTTTGACACTAAAATACAAAAGAGTAGAGTAGAGTAGTTTTATTTATTATTATTTTTTAAATATATTATTAATTTACTTAAAGTACTACTTCTATTCTATTGAGATGAAATATTTACATAAATTTATATTTCCATTTCTTCCCTCTGGTGTCGAGGCTAAGCGTGGCATTGAGTTCTGCCACTCAACATGCAATGCCTTCAGAATTTGGCAGAAAGTGGGGAATGGAGTGTCTTAACACTAGATTCCCTCTGCCTACCCTGCTGTGTGCGGGATACAGCGTGAAGTAGATTCATTTATTTATTTTAAGTATTCTATTTGAGAAAAAAAGATGGTTCCAGGCATATACTTTTTATTTTAAAAACTTACCAAATCTAATATTGCTGATGCAGAAGTAGGCAATGTAAAATGGTATTAATGCTATCACCATAAAAAGCAAAGAATAAAGACCCAAATTCCAATGGAAATATCTGGAACTATAAATACAGGTTAAATCAATATATTCATGAAGTAAATTATTGTGAAAATCTTTTATCTTTAAATATTACAGTACTTACCTAGAATCTAAATATCCAATAATTTCGAATATGATTAGTTCAAACATTGTACAACTTAAAGCAAATGTTACAGAAAATATTAGTTGAACCAATCTGTGATGAACTTCATAGTCGCGAAAGAGCTGCTTCACGAAAAATATCCATCCTCCGACGAAAAAAATCGTCTATAAAAATAAATAGGTAACAATTTTAGTAAAACTTAATATAATTTCACTGAATTAAGAATTAAAAACTTATATTTTTATTGTAGTGTAGTCCAATTGAATTATTATAAAGTAAGAACCAATACTGCTTACCTGAGAAATTAATATTATAAGTGTGTCATCTAATAAAGTCATTATGAAGATTGTAATTGACGATTGAATTTTAAGTATAATACATTCTTATACTATATTTTTCATTAATTATAAAAAAATGAAAAAGCCGACGAATGTGAAAAAACGCCAAAATCTACCTACAATTGTCTAAAGTCAAAACGTCTAATTTCAACGTCAAAGTCACAATTACAATGGCCCAGATGTAAGCCTTTTTGCTTTGTTTATAGTAACGTCATTTAAAAATCTATGTACCGTACGTACGGGAGAAATTAGTACGGTATTTTACAGCGAAAGTTGCAACATAACATCTATTAACAAAACATTTTTTGAAGAAAGTATTTTTTCCTGTACTTCCATGTAATACAATACAATCGTGTTTAAAACATTTGTTAATAAGCCAAAAAAATGTAACACATTGACAGTGAGATAATGTAATACAGAGTGTGTAACACAGTGACAGGGAGATAATTTCTAACTGTAAACGCGATGATTATGGATTCGATATCAACAGTTTTACAGCTCATAGCGCAAAGTATGGCGCGGCGTAGCATTCTCAAGAGTCTTGAGACTAAAACTTAAATTTATTATTTAAGAACATTTGAAGATAATAAAAAAAATCAGTAATAGAATTTATTTTTTTTATTTAAAAAAATTACCTCTAAAAAAAAACATAGACATGTAATTAAACATACATTGCTTGTTGTAAAGTTATACAAGATAATGACAAGCCAACAAACACTATTATATTAAAAATATAAATATCGTAAAAGGAATCAATCAGTTTCATTGTTGATTTTAATTGAAAAATGTAATTACTTTATTTTTTGTTTTGGGAGGAAGATAAAAAGAATACATAATGTATTATAAGCAATAAGTTGCAAGTTAATGCCAAAAATTTAAAATTATTCATTTAATGATCATCTGAGGCTGTTATAATAGCACAGATTAAATGATTAAATTTACATGCAAGGGAATTGTTTTCATTTGGCGTTCAGGTCTGCCATGCAACATATTACTTAAACATTGTTCCCTAAGTAGTCATCATCAGAAACTTCTAAGAAAATTTCATCTTCTTCTGACAAACCTTTAGGAAGTTGTAAATGCAAAGTCAATTTATCTGGTTTTTCATGGGTTTTCTTATGTTTTTCTAAACAAATTTGTGTTGTATACTTTATGTTACATATATCACATTGAAATGTTGCATCAGAATGATGACGTTTAGTATGATCAGCTCTTCGAGATGCCGAAAGGAATCTGCTATCACAAAATTCACATTT
>JAATLQ010034957.1:6293-25769 GCA_013421005.1 Heliconius erato x Heliconius himera | reverse complement strand
TGACTTTTATAAACTCTGCCACAATCCTGGCACACTAATTTTAAATAATGACCTATTTCATGCATTTTTAGTGTATGACGGTTATGAAAAGTTTTACCACATTCAGTACATACAAGTGTACAATGACTTTCACTTTTATGAGCTTCCAAAAGGGCTATGGAGCCAAATTTTCTATCACAAATTGTACACTTATAGTTTTTTGGAGCATGTACTCTTATAAAATGATTTCTTAAACTAGACAATGAAGGATAAATCTTCATACATACTTTACATTTTAAGTTTTTCCTGTCATTTTTGTCATATAGCATTTCACTTGTTCTTATAGGTAGGGAGAAATAATCTCTCCTTTTTTTTCTATTGTTAAAATCTTCTTTCTTTAGTGTGGGTTCTATTTTAATACATGGTTTTGTTTCAATATGAAATAGTGACTGAAATCTTTTATGTGCCATAGAAGTTGAGGTCACTGGTGGCTTATTGTCATAATACTGTTGTGTAGCTAAACTATTGTTATCCAATGTAACAAACAAGGTTTTACAATCAACATAATTATCGCTGGTATTATCAAAACAACTAGATAAATTAGAAAGTGCTTTGCTTAATAATTCTACATTTTCTTTGGATGTTGTTATAAACTTATAACTTGCCACAACAGAACGAGTGCATTGTTTGCATAAAATTTCAAATGCAGATATATTATTACACGTCTGAAACAAATAATATTTACACTGATAATATTTAATTATTTCTTAATTATTATTCCAAAAAGCATGTACATACCTCATAATCTAATACTGAGATTAATACATCTAATATTTTGATTGTACTTTCATTATTATTGTCTTTTAAAACCACTTCATCCTGAAGATTAACGGGGTTGCCTTCAATTATTTTAAAGCACAGGCAACAAGCGTTATATTTCCTTGTAATAATACTATGTAATGCATGATTTAGAGATCCCATTTTAAAATAATTATCTGCTTATTTAATAAATAATGCCCCTATATCTTTATATTGTAAAATTATTATAAAATCACTCAGTCCCGTTCCGCGTCTATTAATATTTTTTTTATAAAATTTAAATGTCAAACTCAAATCACAAATCACTACTGTGAAGTGTCATGTCATGTCATAATTCAAAGTAGTGATGTGTGAAATGTGGGACAGAATAACAGATCACAGAATATCGCTTTAGTATGACAGAAGCTGCTCGACTCAAAAAATTAATTCTATTTTGGGGAAACATAACGATAACGTCTGTGAAGTAATGTTTGTTAAAGTATTAAACCTAATAAATCCTAAAATAATCATAACTAAATAACTTAAGTCATGACTAATGAATTAGCTCTTGTAAATACAAGATTCTCCATATTTTATTATTTATTGGTAAAGAAAAATAATATTATATTATTTCATTTCATTCGAATAATGAAAAACGGCTACTTACATTTATATCTAAATAAAATTTAATAGAAAATCACAATACAGAGTACAAATAAAATGAAGAATGTGGGCCAATTAGGCAAAAGTCAAGCAAAATTTTTAATATTTAAACCTCTATAGATACAATGTAAATAAAAACATGGTAAATAAATTAAATATAGATTTTGTGAGTGAATAAATGAAAAATAATTTTCATATTATAATTAGACACGAAACATGTTTTTGTTGACGTTTTAATAATCTATGTTAGTTATTCCGCGAATGTTGGGGTGTGATTTTCTTGCTCCTCAAAAATATCGAAAAAGCTTAAATTATAATTAGTAAGTGCTATAAATATATATAAATGTGAATAAATTTTAAACCTGTGGACATTTCTGAATTTAATTGTTGCTGAAAAAAATTGCATCAACCGGTAAGAAAAAAAAATTCTGCAACTGGTTACACAATTCGGTTTGCAAAATATTTTCTTAAATCAATTTCTATTTTCATCACTCACTTTCCTTAAGTATACGCAAGTGTAAGTAAAACTTAACTACAATTGCAAATTTAGTCTATTGTAAAAGATTGCAAAAACATGTTTATGTCAATAATTTATATCTATTAAATGTATAAATTTTGCCTTAAATAAATTACAGTAATTCAGTACGTTATAAAGTCATTGTAATTTGAGAAATATATAAATTATATGCAAACAACTTAGTAATTTGTCTTTACTATATAAATGATATAATTTTATATTAGTAAATATTTAAGTATAAAGTCAATGAACTCATATATTAACCAAATTACAGCTCTTGTCCTATAGAATTTCAATTAACAAGCTATTGTATTTAGAAACAGATAACTAAAATTGTTACGCAAAAACAAAAAAAAGATAGTTAATATTAATCTAAGGGCCAAAGTACAAGTTGTGTAATAATTTAATAAATAATTTTATCATTTGTACTTTGGAAGGACTCTTATCTATAATGCTTATCCTATCATTTTAATAAATACTAACTCCAGTAACATATATGTATATGAATTAATATCCTAAATTGCCTAATCATATTTATTTAGTAATATATTTTATAAATAAATCAATGATGATACCATTATATCCTGCATATTGCAGGGTAGGCAGAGGGAACCTAGTGTTAAAACACTCCATTCCCCATTTTCTGCCAAATTTTTTGATGCATTATGTGTTGAGTAACATACCATAACATAATAACATTTAGGGTTTTTTTTTATTTTAATTGGTTAGTAAATCAAAAAGTTATGTTATTTTAAATTGCTAGAAATGTTTTTGGTAAAACAACAACATAATACTTTTTTTGAAAACATTAATATGTTTTCAATAAAAGCTGTAATGTAGCAGGACTTGAACATGCATTACATTCTACCTATAGCTAAGTCACATGGATGCTTGGATGGTTACCAAGAGACATGGGTTCAAATCCTGCTACATAAAGATATTTATACTTTTCCTATAAAAGTATTATTTTTTGAAAATGTGCAATAGCTTCTTAAAAATCATAAAAACAAAGCTTTGGAGGATGAATGGATGTTTGTTACACTTTCATACAAAAACTACTTAATAAAAATGATGAAGCAGTAATATAAGCTACATTATTATATACAAAACAATACAATACAATATACATCAAAGAAACTTATAGGCTACAATTTATAAAGATTTGTATAATCTGGCTGTAATGTAACAAAATTTATAAGCAAGCCAAACCGCATGTGGATAAGTAAAATATAAAGCTCACATTCTGATCACAAGAAATTATCCGGAAATCAGTGAGGCTTATAAATTGCTCATGAATTTATATATATATATATATATATATATACCTGTGTTTATAAATAGCCTACAGGTGTGTGCCTTTATAAATGTACTTTGCTTCTATGGAAGAGAGCTAGAGATATGTATATTTAAGGGTGATATTACATAGAAAGATTTTTTTTCATGCTGTATCCTGCATATAGCAAGGTAGGCAGAGGGAACCTAGTGTTGATCCATTTCCTCACTTTCTGCCGAAATGTCGAGACGATCCCTGATGAAAGGCGAAAATCAAAGCTGCACTTTATATGGTTACCAGAGCGAGGAAATTAAAATTTATAATTTATATAATTTAATAATTCATTGTCCCGGGCAAAATCGTTGCCTTTACAGAGTGTTACCTGTAATACAGGATACTTAATAATTAGACATCGGACTTATATGCACCACCACAATACCAAAATATGTATGCAAATATGCACTAAAAAGGTCGAAATATGCAATATCAAAAGAACAATTGCTATTAAAATTTACGTTAATTTTCAGAGTATATTTAAACAAATATTATATTTTAAAAAATATTAGAATTAAAATCATATATTATATGTTAATACATATAATAAAAGATAAATAATAAGAATTATATCCATTATAATTGTTGTGACAATAAGCAACAACATATTTTTCCAGATTTTTTGCCGTGAACTTGTGTTTGTAACATAATATTGATTTACGCCCAATATTAATAACCTATCTTCAACGTCAGTCTTAGATTGTTTCATATATCTATCCAATCTAGAGATTGGAAGTTATAAGAAACAATCTAATATTGACGTTGGAGATAGGTTATTAATATTGGGCGTTAAAGGCTGAAAATGACCTTTCAACGTTAACTGACGTTACTGGACAGAATGTGTAATTTGGCGCCGTTTCTACAGAAACCTCTTCAGGCAGAATTTGTCCGATGTCAATGATAAATACATGAGTTTTCTTTATTCCATCGAGATCGGGTTTTTTTTACAAAACTGAATTTAATTTCAGTAGTTACTTGTACGTGTATACGTTAGGCGTTATGTAACATGCCTAATGTATACATGTAACTACTGAAATAGGCACTATTAATGAAAAAGTCCCAAAATATGCAATAACGCTACTATAATAGAATGATTATATGCATTTGTATGTTTGCTTACGTCATATAAGAAAACGATTAACGGCGGATATAAGAAAACGATTAATAATCATTTTCTTATATCCGCCTAGCGTTCATTTTTAAAACAATGCATATTGAAAGTCTGTATTAGTACTCCACTTTGGACTTTGTTTAATCAGACATATTTTAATTATAAAACTTTGACCTCTGTGGAATTTGAAACTACAATCGCGTTATCGCGTTCAGTTAAACGCGTCATACTTAATTAAAACTAGCAATTATATCAAACAATAATAAAAAAATTATACATCAGTAATTTTATACAGTATCTGTCTATTAACGCGACGGTTGTGGGTTCGATTCCCATTCGGTGGTTTCTTTTCGTGGAGTTCCGCCACTCAATGCGTAATGTTTCGAAAATTGTTTTTCCATTTTCTAGTTTAGATACAGTGTGAAGTTATAATAACTATACAATAAAATTTCCATTTACTAATAAGATTTTATATTTATATATTTTTTGTTACGTAAAAAAACCAATTAAACAAAAGAATAAAATAATTTCTCGCGTAGACAATGGCATTGTCGAAATTGTCTCTTGACTCGCGACGCCCACGGAGTAGTAAAAATAGCGCGTGGAGAACACGCGGATGTGACACAAACATGCGGAACTTCACCTATATTATACTTATTTTATAAAATAGAAACAAACTAGTATATACAAAATATTAATTATATTATGTTGCATATAATAGTTTCTTTCTGTTTTACTGCTAAAAATAAGATTGTTTTTCTCGTTATTCTGGTCTCCTTGGGACATTAGGGGTGGTATGCTATGAAAATATTGCATATAATTTCACCGATTTGGATCATCATTTTCAAGTTTAGCTTTGACGAAAAGAATAGTGTCAAAGAATTTCTTACGTTGATTGATATATTTTTTGAGAAATATACCTTTTTTTTGGTAACAAAGGAGGAAGAGATAAAATCTATAATTTGTATTAATAATAGGAAAAGTGTTCCCGAGTGGGCATCGACACGATAGTGTCTAACTAATACATTATAAGCTATTTCCTTTTTTTTCAGCTTCACGCTTGTATCCCGCATGCGGCAATGTAGGCAGAACTATTCCAGTGTCAAGACACTTCGCTTCTCACTTTTCGCCGATTTCTGGAGCCAATGCGTATTGAGTGGCGGAACTCACGTCAGGCTTGGTCTCAAAACCAGACCGAAGAAAATGGAAATATTAAATATTTAATTACCTCGAGTGGGAATCGAACCCACAACCTGTCGCGTTTACAGTCAACACGCTTGTTCTTGTTCCTAGAAATGACTGGCCTCAAATAAACTATTTCATTTATTGAATTTTCAGAGCGGACTCGGCTTATACACTCATAACTTAATTAATTAGAGCAAGCTAATGGAATGCTTAATGGATCGCATATTGCGTCAATGGATCTTTTAATTATTAATTTTATATCTATATATTAAAATGTTCCGTACAATAAAATAAATCAGCTTCACGCTGTATCCCGCACACTGCAGGGTAGGCAGAGGGAACCTAGTGTTAAGACACTCTGTTGCCCACTTTCTGCCGAATTCTGGAGGCATTGCGTGTTGAGTGGCAGAACTCAACGCCGCGCTTGTCCTCGACACCATAACGAAGAACAGTTCTATAGTCACACGAACAGTTTTTCAGTCACAATTTGTGCCCCTGCGCCACGACTGGCCTCTATTATATAAATTAAATATTGTTATATTAATAAAGTATTTTATTAATAGTTAAAATAATTATTAAATACCTTTTTTCCTAACCCCATTCGTTTGTTTTGTGCTTTTTATTAATCTTCTTTTTACTTATATCGTAGCATAAAGACAACCTTTACCTACTCATTCTGTGAAAAAAAAATATGTAATTTCTTATGAAATTATAATTGTAAAATTTACGTCGCCTTTTTTAACTAGCAATGGCCTAGCGAAGTGTGATTTTTCACATGTATTATATAATTTAAAAAATTAGAAGCATATGCGATTTCTTGTATGTACTGTAAACAACTTAATAAATGATTGCAAAAACTACTTCATATTACTGTGTTTTTGGTTTTACTAAATTATTTGTTACTGGTTTGAAATAGAAGAAAACAAATAGATTTTTTTTATGATAAATTGAACATTCAAATTAACGCGACGTCGAAAACACTTTAGCAGCTAAACCGAAGCTGAAACTACTTAGTATGTAGTAACATAAAGCCAGGTACGGGCTTCTGCCTTCTACTAATTTTTTCATTATAATTTATAGAATATACTTTATAAAATATACTGAAAATAATTGTTTACATACATTGCACTAAGAAATATATTAAATACTAACGACCTACACGTGGCTTCTGGTATTTTTATATTATAGACATTTTACATTATTTTACCTACATTTTACTTAGCCTATGTGTTATTTTTATGTATAGACTATATTATTGTAAAGTTTCATCTACATTCGGATAATAGTTTTTCCGGGAAAATGGAACAAACATCGAATTCTGGACGCATTGCGTGTTGAGTGGCCGAACTCTACGCCGAGGTTTTCCTCAACACCAGAGCAAAGAAATGGAAATATAAATTTAAATAAATATTTCATTTCCTCGAGTGGGGATCGAACCCACAACCAGTCAGATTTACAGTCACACTTTATGCCCCTGCGCCACGACTGGCCTCTCACTCTCACTCACATTTGTAATATTAGTACGATTTCATTAATTCGTATTCTATTTCATTAATAAGTATTCGTTATATTATTTAAATTAATTTATTATTCAACTCATGAATGATTCCTACTTGACTTGTATGCAATTTTAATTATACTATTATTAGAATGGCCGTTGTCTCGCCAAGTCTCTCGAAATCTATATAATGGTTTTAGTTTGTAAACCGTAATGTGATAGATAGTACAGGTGTTAGTGATAATGAGTGTTAAGAGGGTATTAAAACGTCAGCAAAGAGTTTATGGTATACTTTTGTTTATTTTTTTATAGCTTTGCGCCGAATTCTGGATGCATTGCGTGTTGAGTTGCGAAACTCAAAGCCGCGCTTTGGTTCGTAGTATATTTGTAGTATATTTCATGGAAATGGAAATATGAAATATTTCATTTGCTCGAGGGCCAACAAGGTCGTTTGTTTTTTGTTACACATACACGTATATTTTAATATTGTTGTTGTTCATTGTTACAAAAAATCTTAACATACAATAGTGCCTAACATTTTAATAAATACCCCAGCGCCACGACAAACTTCAATTAAATTATAAAAAATATAAACAATAAATGTAGATAAAATAAACTTATTAAGTTATTTTTACGTTTACAATATACTATTTAGATTAACATTTTCGCCATAAAACAAAATATGACATGTTATAATTTATACTAAACCAACAATAAAGATACGTAGGTTCAATAAGTGATGACGTTGACATACGTCACAGCGTGGCTGAATGTGAACGGGCCGTGAGCTCGCGGGCGTGCCTTGCCGCGCCTCCCCAGTGCAGTTACTCGTTTGCGCGGGAAAGCCCGCGTTGTGTCAGTCGGACAGATATTGACGTATTGCTTGTTTTTTTTTTTTAAATTGGTTTATGACAAGGATTGTTAATAATTTTGAGGATATTTTTACTTAAATGATGAATGATGGTATGTTATTTTTTTACATAGAATAATATTAGAAAGTGTTATTTTAATGGTATTTGGTTTAAAATTCTTAGAAATAAATAATACAAATAAAATAATTAAGTTAGTAATGGTTTAATTAAGTTAGAAAAGTTATTATTAAATATTAATATTTTAAAAAATGTATATACAAGCGTATAAAACTTATACTAAAAATATAATGTATGCTTAAATAAAAATAAATTATTTAAATAAATTAAAATAATGTAAACTCGGTTTTATCACACATTTGACCTTCCTTGTTACTTTCTATTTAAGCTTTTAAATTATATTTTAATGTTTTCCCAATTAAATATTTTATAAATATTTTAATACGTTTTCTTCTTTTTCTCTTACTATTATATTTTGAATACATTATAATAAATTCTAAACGTTGGGTGTTAAATAGTTATCTTGACCAAATGTTATTAAGATTTGAATGATGAGTGTATTATCGATTAGATAATATCGATATAAACCGATATATTACGTATCATCAGCACTTGTTGTATCTACTTATATGTATATTAGTTGAAACGGATGAAAAGATTCCGGTATGGGCGTTTACTATTTAACTACCGAGATCATTGTAGGGAAAATATATATATTTTTAGCTTCACGCTGTTTCACGCACATAGGGTAGGGAAAGGGAACACAGTGTTAAGACACTTCCTTTCCATTAAGACTAACGTTCTCTACTTTCTGACGAATTCTAGATGTACGGCGTATTGTGTGGCGGAATTCAACGCTGCGCTTTGCCTCACTACCAGAGCAAAAAAATAAAAATAATCATTATTTCATTACGTCAGGTGGGAATTAAATCGACAACCTGTTGCTTTTACAGTCGCACGCATGTCCCTGCTACTGGCCTCGAATATAGGAACATAATATTATATTTAAAAATTATATTAAAATACTTGCGATATATATTATGTATAAATATCCATAAATAATTATCATTTTAAATCCACTCATACCTAGTTAAATAATATAAAAGATATAAAGATAATGTCAAGTAAATATTCTTTATAAGGTATACGAACAAATTAAAATTCCTTAAACATTAAGAGACGTCAAAAAATTGAAGGTCACTTTTTGTTTTTAGTCGATCTTTCCTTATATAGATCTTTATGTACAAACTCATATAAATTAAATTGGTGGCGTGTGTGCACTGCGCATGCTCTTAATATTTACTACCAATTTAATAAACCCAACCAACCAAACCAACTTATTAAAAAAAAATACTTCGAAAAAGGGGTTTTCTGATATCTGGTGGTTGCCTCCCTGCGGCTTTATTTAGTTTTATCACATTGGATAAGAAGCTTAACTTTTTGATTATATGATACGTATCTGTTTATCAGTCAAATATTTGGGTTCTGTAATAAAATAGGTATTAAAGAACTTTGCCGTATGTATTTTATAAAATTATCTTTTTTATTTACATATTTTTTACTTTGTATGCGATAAATTGCTTAAATATGTCGTTTAATTTTAACATTTTGAAAATTAATTCAATTAAAGTTTATATGTACCTCACATAGTAGGTGCCTTCATATTTCTTTGCTGTTCAAGATGTTTATTACTGATTAAAGGTTTTTTTAAAAGTGAATTGTATTTATATTGATGTTACAATAAATATTATCGTTATAACTTAACTTAACTCAGCTTCACGCTTTATCGCCTTGCGGGGTAGTCAGAGAGAACTGAGCGCCAAACGCTACGGTCTCTACATACCTCTTTCGCCTCGTCCACTGTCATCAACCTCTTCATACATACATGTATGGAGAGGTTGATGACAGTGGACGCTTGTATATGCATCGTTATAATTTTATAAATAATTTAACTAAATTATATTTATAAATTATCAAAGGAAATAATTTAATATTGATTAATTAGAGTATTCATTTCTGTGGCTTATCTCATTTATTAGATTGGTTTATTTCACGGTCAGTATAATGCAAGAACTTTAAAATTTTGAATATTGCTGAAAAATCCCTGTTTATAAACGTTCGAGGCTTTATTTTATAAATATATAGGCTGGTGACAGACAGACAGTCTCGTTCGATCTTGTTTTACTCTTTGGGTATGGAACCCTAAAAATATTTTATACAATTCTATATTGGTATACAAGACAATTTGATATACTTTTCAGAACTAAGTATAAAGAGATAATTTATCTTGAAGATTACCCAATCATAAGGACTTCTTGTTAAGAACTTTGTTTCACATTTTTTCCTCTTTTTCTTCTAATTGTTTATATTTAATCTTTATAATTATTATTTCTGACGATGACTCTACTGTGATTTATGTTTTCGGTTCAGAGTTCAAATATGAGACGGCTTTTAAAACTCATACGTAATAAGTATTTATATATCATATGTCATTATGATATTGTAGAAAAATGCAAAAGATTTTTTTTATAGGTATATCTGTCGATATACATATACGACATACACCATATTAACTTTTAATTTGCATCTCATTTACAAGCAATTAGGTGATTTTCGGCTTTTCAGACAATTATGATAATGGGTTGTAATTTATTACCTTATAGGTAGTATGTTTTATACCTTCACGCTGTATCCTGCACATACGAGGGTAGACAGAGGGAACCTAGTGTTAAGACACTCTGTTCCCTACTTTCCGCCGTTTTACGGAACTCTCGACTCTCCTCAAAAGTAGTAACCCGTTCTGGTAACAAGACTGGTTGAATGTTATCACCCAACACGCCATGTTTTGAAAATTCTACAGTGCGTGGGGCATGGAGTGTATTACCTATTGCGGGATAAAGTGTGAAACTATAATTAACCTGATTGCTTGTTACACAATACAAAAACGAATTTCACGATTTTTTTCTGACTATTTATATACATTTTAATACAAAAATTAAAATGATTACATTTTAATTTTTGTATTAAAATGTATATAATTAATCCGAAAAAAAAATTATGAAAAGCACCTAACATTTTTTGTCGAGTAATCCAAAGTAAAAATTTAAATATGTATTGTACATATTTAAATTTTATTTTTGGTCAAATGGAAAATTTACGTATTAATTGGCTGAAATTAACATTTTCTTAAATCGCTATTATCGCACTAAGCCTGACGTTATAGTAGATAAGCAATATAAACAGATAAATTATATTGCGATGTAAAGTAATAACTATGTTGTGTTATACATAGATAAAGTACGATCGATGAGTCTTGGCCGCCCTGAAGTTACGCTTTCTAAAACTTTTGCGCATTGTTCACTTGGAATAGGGTAAATAAATGTAAGAAAAATCCTAGAATCGAAACTGCGCAGCCACATAGTGCTAACTTCACGTCGGCCACGACTCGTCAACGGTATTGTACATACGGTACGATAAGATTACTCGCAATAAGTTAATACACGAGTAATAAACCGTTGTTAGATTAATGTTTATATAACACGTATGGATAATGTTTCACTGGTTTTATTAGATTTCATTGGATATAAGAAATGTTTTCTCTTATTTCCCGCAATTTTACCACGAGTGCCGCTTTCTGCATATTTGAAATATTCAAAAAGTGGTACTCGGGAACCCAATGCTAGAAGTAGTAAGAAAAATCAGCCATATTATGTCCACAAAAACACGACAACGTCGAAGTTTCTACGCGATGTCACTTTGTTATTAGCAAATTTTAACATTGAATTTAATAATTAATTTAATTTTATTAATTGTAATTGAATGTAATATTATGAATTTTAGTGTGTGTTATAGACATAGTGCAATGCGACATCGTTTTCATGTCGCAATGACCGTCGATGGGTCGATCTCTTGAATTCCGGCGTAGAGTGGATTGTCTTAATATTAGGGTTTTTTTAAAAATTAAGAATGTTTTCTCTTAAATTACCTCACAACTCTGGATACTTTCACAAGTGTTTCTATACATAATATTTGTATTTTAAGGTTACGACTTATTGTTTAGCATTGCAAAGTCACGAATGGCCAGACGACTCACTTCAGGGGAATGACCCAGTCCACTTGACAACTTGGATTATTTACAGTTATTTTAAATGTATTTAATCCAGGGCTTACTTACGTTTTTTGTTTATTTCTTTTGTTCATTTTTTTTTCACATTTGTCAATTGTCATAGAGACCTTTTCTCCTTGAGCTATGAGTTCTAAATTAAAGGAAATAATAAATCAATTTTTCCTCTTCAATATAATCATCCTTAAGCTGAATTCATTTATTGGATCTATGAAAATTAATTTTTCTAAACCCTCGAAATAATATCCTCCAAAAGGGATCAAAATTGCCTCCTTCACCTCATTGTAGTCGGAAAATTTTCTTCACCTTAAGTCTTTTTTGGAAGAAATTAAAATCACTAGGGGCCAGGTCTGGACTGTCTGGACTGCTCTTATGAACTGGTGTGTTGTCTTGCAAGAGCAACACAGCCTTAGTCAACTTTCCTCGACGTTTTGCTTTGATGGCCTCCTTTAATTTGTTTAGTATCGATGCGTAGCATTCTCCGGTTATGTTACTTCCTTTTCTTGTAATCTAAGTAATGTCATGTTCGTAAACGAATGACGCAAGAGGGATGAAAATCTATTTATATACTAATTATAAGTCCCCAAGTAGTATGCCAATAAGCGAGCGCCCCTATCGCCACTCCATCTCCCCCATTCCACGAACTTTTGGACCTCTACTCGTATCTACAAAAGATCAAAACGTACCGGCATATGTGTCTATTCAAACTTGAAAAACTGAACTGAACTGAACTTGTTACACACATTTTAGCACTTTGAAAGTTTCTATCTTTGGAACGATTCGATGGAACGGCTTTGAAAAAGAAATGGTTTCAGGAACCTCAATGTCATTTTTAAAGACCTATCTATAGACCAATTTAGTTTCAGTTCCATGTATAGAGAGCTCCCCCTCTGATATTTTTATTTTGTTATCTTTGTAAAAAATCGTAAAGCGGTTAACAGAATACATCTACCCCCTAAGTGTCAATGGTGCCGGAATAGTTTCGGTCATAAAGTGGCTTTGACCGACAGACGAAGAGACATAGATACGAAACACCAGGCACTGTAGGCTACGGAACCCTAAAAATCAGCTTCACCCACTCAGCAGTGTTAAGCACTAGGTTTCCTCTGCCTACCCTTTCCCATTTTTCGCTGACTTCTGGAGGCATTGCTTGTTGAGTGGCGGAACTCAACGCCTCGTCACCAACGTCAACGCGAAGAAATGAAAATATAAATTTAAATAAATGTTTCATTTATTAATAACTTTTTAAATAACAAAAATCTATTGTAAAATATTTCCACACTTAGGAAAGAAAAATAATTATGTAGAAAACGTATAAAAATTTGAATTTGTTGCGGGTTCCAGTCCCGCTACGTTCAAATTTTTATATGTTTCCTAAATAAATATTTTTATTCTTGTAATATAATTTCTTAAAACACCAATATAGATGTGTAGGTATGTAAATTTGCAATCAACCACAATTTAATTGCTCGATACTATCGAGTTAGCGTGTAGAATGCAGTTCTTGCACTTGCGGTTTGGTATGCATTGTAAAGCGACTGGTTTCCAAGTAGAAATTAATGTGGAATCGGATCAATATTCTGTATTGTTTCTCGGTGAAATTTGTATCATATTAGAAATATTGGGAAATTTGATGATATTTTAGTTAATATCCACTTCACGCTGTATCCCGCACATAGCAAGGTAGGCAGAGGGAACCTGGAAACCCAGTGTTGCACCAAATAATAGTACATTACGTTACGTACAAAAATACATTAAATGTACCTATACGAATATGTCACATAGCAGAGTTCATATATAATATAATTTGCTCATTTTTCCTTAACGCGGGAAATTACTTAGTATGAAATACTTATACGAGCAATGATGCAAGATTCTGCGTTTGTATTGCTTATATACCTATCAGTCAGTCTTATAGCTTCATTTGATGCACATAACAATTTACAAATACTCGCATTTTCCGTTTTGGTGTCGAGGCAAAATGCGGCGTTGAGTTCAGCCAATCAACACATAATGCCTCCAGAATTTGAGCACTAGACTTTTTTTATTGAGCGGTGCTTAATTTGCCATAAACAAGTTAAATTGTACATATATTTATAATTATTTATATCTTAAGTATTCTTATAATAAAATCGTAACTGATCTAAAAGAAAAATCGAAGTCGGAGTGTCCTATATGAAAACTTGTTGAGAAAACTTCTCCGCTTTCCTTCCACAAATTAAAAGAGGAAAAGTAAACTTATCTTAAGTTTAATAAAGATTTTTCGAAAATTAGATAGTTTGTGTAATATTACATTGAGTATTTATTCTTAATTGGGTATGAATGTAGCGCCATTCTTTGTGATAAGGATTGATACACAGTGATACTCATAATATGACTTCATATGGCCATTATACCTACTTTGGCTGTTGTTATTGTGTTACATACAGGCGTAGAGAATTACGTAAAATAGTAATGGTGTTATTTATTATAACAATCTTAAATGATCATAGACTATTGGGCTCTTCGTTCTCTCTGGCTACCCTCCTTATTCTCTCAAGGAGAGAAGCTAAAAAATTAGGGAGGTAATTTTGCGAAACTGTCATGCTTAAGTCACTATTAATTAAAGAATTGAACTGAAGTAAAAAGAAACTGGACAAGAGTGAGTCGGGCTCGCCCACCGAGGGTTCCGTACAAAAATTGGAGCTTTTTCTCAAATTCAAGCTTAGCTTAGCCAGTCC
Source organism: Heliconius erato x Heliconius himera (assembly GCA_013421005.1). Lineage (NCBI taxonomy): Eukaryota > Metazoa > Arthropoda > Insecta > Lepidoptera > Nymphalidae > Heliconius > Heliconius erato x Heliconius himera. The sequence continues at coordinate 10,979 of JAATLQ010034957.1, read as the reverse complement.
TTGCATCTCATACTTCACTTGAACTATCGGCTTTAGTACCAAATTTTGTCCCCCTTTTTTGAGGTTAATATCTTTTAGGTTTTAATGGTAAGTATATGAATTTTGAATATGATGAATGAATTTTGGTTACCTGTATAGTGTTAAAATGCGCGTTTTTTGCGATATAAATGGACATATCTTCTTTTTTCAAAAATGTAGAAATACGAGTTTTTCATGAAATCAAGGGACCATAGACCTGGGTATATTGAATTTCAACACGATATCTTCAAGCGTTCCTGAGATAAACGCTCTTGACAGACAGACAGACGAACAACAAAGTGATCTTATAATGGTTCCTTTTTTTCTTAAAAGGTACGGAACCCTAAAAATTTTACTGGTATATTAAGATTATAGAAGAAGATTTAGAAATTACATCTTATAAATATAATCTTTACTTATCTGTATATGCGTAAGGTGCAAAGTTAGGTTACTAAGTTTACTAATAACTCTATCGGTCAAAACTTAGTATTTTATCAATATTGATAATGATAATGCTAAGGAATGTGAATCTTCACATTTTTTACTAAAACGTATGTCAGCTTTATTGTCTTTGGTTTGTGTTTAAGAGATTCTTATTAACAAGATGCAATTTTTAAAATTGGTATTGTATTTTATTATATCTATATTCATCACATATATATAAAATGGTTATAAAATAGCTATCAACCAAATTCAAATATGACAGTTTCTTTCCTATTCTTTACAGTGGAAAATTCATTTAAGTAAAATTTAACGTGCTGGTGTTAGCTTCATGTAGAATTGAGAATATTGAATTTAATTTCTTCGCTTTCACCACTCGGTATGTAATGTCCCCAGAATTCGACGGACAGTGGGGAATGGAAGTGTCTTAATGGGAACGGAGTCTTATCACTACGTTCCCAGGTAGCCTCTCCTTACTCTGCTGTGTGAATTTAATTTTAATGAATTATTTATATTTTTTTTAACGTCTATCTGTTAAAACAAATGTACAAACTAAGTATTATAGCTTATAATTACTAAATTGCATGTTAAACCAGTAATATGTTTTTACGTAACAGCCTTGTAAAATAAAACAACGAACACACCTTTTCCTTATATACGTTTTTTCAAGGTCATGTTTATTATCGTTTTATGAAAACGTGGAAAATTGAACGAATAATAAACTATTTTATTTCTTGTCACGTCTGTATGACATTGTTAGATGAGGCGAAGAAATGGGTTTAGATTTTTTTCGTATACTTATCTATTAGAGATGCGCCGAATATTCGGTTTTTATTCGGTATATATATGTCATCTTTTTCATTATCGTCGTGCCGTATTCGGCCAATATCGAAATCGGCAGAATTATTCGGTTATGGTGCCGAATACACTCGGTTCGATTATTTTTATTTAGTTATTATTATTATAAATTAAATGAGTCTCACTTAAAGCTATGTCTATCTCCTTCGCATGAGTGGAGCGATGCCAAATTGGACACGCATATTCACCCGCAGAGAACGATGATATATATATACCGAATACCAAACGAATATTCGGCGCATCTCTATTATCTATTGTTCTTCTTTTTTTTCTTAACAAATAAAATAAAAAATAAATCAGCTTCACGCTGTATCCCGCACACAGCAGGGTAGGCAGAGGGAACATAGTGTTAAGACACTCCGTTCCCCACTTTCTTCCGGATTCTGGAGGCATTGCGTGTTGAGTACATTGGCATTGAGTATGTGAAGAAATGGAAATATAATCAAATATTTCACTTCCGCGAGTGGGGATCGAACCCACAACCAGTCGATTTTACAGTCACACTTTGTGCCTCTGCGCCACGACTGGCCTCAAACTAACTTTTTTCTTAACACTTTTTTAATAAGATTTTGTGAGTTTAAATAATAAATAACTTTTAAAAATATCGTTTTATTGTAATCTGACGATACTAGAGTTTTGAAAACGATATTTCGGGTTAAATTTTATGCATATTCTTCTATTATAAATGTATGTTTCTATAGAAAAAGGAAACCATTTTTATTCAAGCTTAATCGCCACGACTTGTTCACCGTACTATATTGTACTGTCTTGTCTGTATCCAAGAGTGTAGTAGATACAAAAATACTTAGAAAAGTTATAATTATGAATATTCACTAAGTGTAGACAGTGATGTAATTTATTAAGATAGTTATTATCGTTATATACGTAATATAATTAATTAATAATAATATAAAGCCGCTATAATATATTTTTTATTTCTTCGCACTGGTAACAAGGCAAACCGTGGCGTTGAGTTCCGCCACTCAACTCGCAATGCCACGAGAATTCGACGGAAAATGGAGAACGGAAGTGATAATTAGGAGTAGGTGACGGAGCCTAGTCCTACCACAAGGTCCCAAATTTCCTCTGTATCCTGCTATGTGCGGGATAGCGTGAAGCTAAAAAGTTGACAATAATAATGCCATTAGTATACCGAGTAACTGTATATAAAGAATTTCAACAACGTTTCTAGCTTGATCGAAAATATAAGTTAAAAATTAGAAAAAATTGTGATGTCTAAAAATGTCTCTAAAAACCGAAAGGAAACGTATATTATTAACCTACAGTGGTTAATTTTGTTAAAAAAATTACACCTTTGCCCAAAACAAATGTGATATTGCTTTTTAACATTTTTTTAAAGTGTTATTCCACACTTAGTAAAGAAAAATATTTATTTAGAATATGTATAGAAATTTGACCGTAGCAAGACTCGAACCCGCACTCGAAATCGACCGTTTCCTGGAGGCGCGGATTCGAGTCCCGGTACGTTCAAACTTTTATACATTTTCTAAATAAGTATGATATTGCTTATGTCATATTTAAAAATAATCACTTTAACCTTAGCTCTGTTCATTTTTTCTACGGAACTGCTTTGGACGGTAAAGGTCGGTTAAAAATTAAGACGCAATTTGTGTTTCAACATTAATAATGTATGCCAATTGGATTAAGAAAAAAAAACGATAAACTACATGTGTATATATAAAGTAGATTCTTTAAAAACGATCTATAAATATTTAGTATCGATATTTAATTTTTTATATAAATTAATTATAATTGGAGAGGCCAGTCGTGGCGCAGGGGCGCAAGGTGTGACTGTAAAACCGACTGGTTGTGGGTTCGATCCCCACTCGAGGAAATTAAATATTTACTTAAATGTATATTTTCATTTCTTCGCTCTGGTGTTAAGGCAAAGCGCGGCGTTGAGTACTAGTGGGGAACGGAGTGTCTTAACACCAAGTTCTTTCTGCCTACCCTGCTGTGTGCGGGATATTTCGTGAAGCTGATTGATTTATTTTATTTGATATATAATTTGGCTTAATATTTTCCAATTATATTATATGTATATGATATTTTATTATAGTTTTTTAATATTTCTCGGTCATTTTACTCTAGGGTGCGACGTTGAGTTACATTACCTCACGCAAAATGAAAAAAATATGTAATATAGGCACATAACACACAGTAAATAAGTATTTTACTTTGTCTATATGTTAGCTGCATATATATTATACTTAAAAATATTAGAATAATATTATGCATATTTATATTTAGTTCAATCTTTTATTATAAAATTTCAGTCACAAAGGCAACCTAAAGGGTTACTATAAATAGATTTTCTCTTAAACACGTGATATGCACTTGTCACATAAGTAAAACTATGGCCAGTCGTGGCTCAGGCGAACTGTAAACGCAACATGTCTTGAGGTCGATTTCCACTGCAAAATATGGAATATTTAATAATTTAATTTCTTCGCGCTGGTGTCCAAGCAAAGCGCGGCGTTCAATTGCGCCACTCAACACGCAATGTCTCCAGAAATAGGCGCAAAATGTAACACTAGGCTCCTTCTACCTACCCTGCTACGTTCGGGATACATTGTAAAGCTGAAAAAAAAAATATTAGTAAAACGTAGATGTACTCGTATGAACAATATTGTAATTTTATATTTCAGACGACGAAATGCCGGTCCGAGACGGCGCCAAAAAGTCTCTCGTGGGCGTCATCGACGATGGAACAAAGACAGTCAGGTTTGTGGTACGTGACAAAGAAATTTAATTATTTAATTGTACTTATTAGGGTTAGAACATTTTAGATTTTAAAGGAGGGCGTGGCGCAGCGGCACTGCGTCTGATTATGAACGCTTCGATTCCCATTTGGGGGAATGATTTATTTCCATTCTTCGCTCTGGTAACTAGACAAACCGCGGCGCAAAAAGAGCTCCGACAAAATGTCTTAAAAAGTGGGAGGAATGTAGGAAATAGTGTTTTAAGACTGTATAGCGGTTTTTGTGAAATACGCTATTTAATAATATTTTATATTTTCAATTATGGAGTGAAATTAAATTTCCAAAATTTTGTGGAATAATTGTCCAAATTTATTCAACACTTAAGGAGATACAAAGAGAATAATTTTACACACTCACAGAAGGAAATAAAGAAATTTAAAGAAATAGTAAAAGAAATAGATAAGCGAAACAGATACGTATTAGCAAGAAGATAAGGCTTAAAATTGAATACAAGCAATGAGTACAATATTAATACAAGTGAACGTCGCAAGCGATAGTAGCCGACTCTTTACTCGTAGCTAGCAAGCAGGCTACGTCACGCACAGCAAAAAAACTCGAAACAAGTTTGTCATGCGAATGCGCTGCG
>JAATLQ010034956.1:0-25752 GCA_013421005.1 Heliconius erato x Heliconius himera | reverse complement strand
CCCATATATGTTCAAAGCTACCCCGCAAGGGGGGCAGCTTTGAACATTTGACTACTGCTACTAAAGTTGATATTGCACCTTTACCTTATATATTTTTCTACATACGATGCTACGATTGTGTGGCACAATAGTTGGACTAAGCCTTGTGAAATAGTAAAGGAGTTAAAAACTGTAGAATTTTTAGATATGACACAAAGTTTAAAAATCGTTCGAATGTGCCCCCCTCTCCCCTATATATATAAAAGGACTTGTGCTGACTGACTGAGGTAAGACGCACGCAGAGCCAGTGGCGTAGCGGGCGTAACTCGCGCCCGGTGCAAAATACCTTTTCAGCGCCCCCCAGACGAACATTTTTGCAGTTTTGCAGACCTTTTGGCGCCCCTTTGTGAGTAGCGCCCGGGGCATGATGCCCCCCCTTGCCCCTCCCCTCACTACGCCACTGCGCAGAGCCGTAACCGCTGATGGTAGAAACGTGAAATTTGGGCAGATGTTTATTGTCATATTCTGGACATCCACTAAGAAGGGAATTTGAAAAATTTTAACCCTAAAGGGATGAAATAGGGGTTGAAAGTTTGTATGGAAAAAAAATAATCTGTACCGATTTTTATAAAATTTGGAATTCAGACTCTTAAAAATATTTTATTGAACACGTATTTCATGGTTTTTATGAATTCACCCCCTAAGGGTTCAAATAAGGGGTTTAAAGTTTATATGGAAAAATCTTTAAATTGCCACCGATTTTTATAAAAAATTAAATTCAGACTGTTAAGAATATTTTATTGAACACGTGTTTCGTGTTTTTTTTTTGGATTCACTCCTAATAAGCGGGCGAAGCCGCGCGCGCCCTCTAGTAACAAATAATTAGATTTAAGTATATTTTTATAAATATCAACATTGGTCGTATTTTTTAATTCAAAACAATCAAAAAATCTTATAGAAATTACGATAATGTAGTAAAACAATCGTATTAGAATATTACAGATTAAAGCAATAAAAAATTATATTAGAAGTCATTCTAGTTGTTCATCAATTCTGTTTATTTTAAATCAATAACCAAGTAGTTTAAGCAGGCGAAGCCGCGGTCGGGCCGCTAGTATTCTTATAAATAATTTCAAATATATAACAACAATATTAATATTATATTACTTAGTTATATAACGTAAATAAAATATATCATTTAATAGTCTATAAAAAGATATTATAAAAACCTATTTGTGGTTAACTTTAGTAATAAAAATTTCAATTACAAAATGAAGTGCCAAACACGATGACAGTGCAACGACAAAATCAAGGACTTGACGAATTCAACTTGTTTACAAGTAAGGCCATATCAATAGATACATTAAACACCACTATAGCTCAGTGGAAGTATCGATCACTAAATAATAGCAAGTTCCAATTTTTGTATACTTGTAAGTAAAGTTTAAAAAATCTACTTATTCTAAACATATGAGTATTTCTTCCGATATTTAATGATCGTCTTAACAATGACTTTATTCTGTATCCAGCAGGGTAAGCAGAGATAAGCTAAAGTTAAGACACTCCACTTTCCGCACGACTTATAGACAGTAAGTTTTGAGTGGCTAAACGAGAGAGAGAAATGGACTTTCTTTGTAAGAATGAAGTAAGCGACAAAATCGAAAAAAACGAGTTTTGAATGCAGATCTATTTTAGGCATGGTAAACTATGTGCTCAGATTTTTTAGGGTTCAAAATAGTGAATTTTGAACCAGAGACGACCTTAGAATCAAGCTACGTATTTCATTTAATGAAAATAACTCATTCCCTCGAGTGGATAACGAACCCACAGCCTACACGCTAAAAGTTATATTATTTGTGCCACGATGGTCTCTAAAAATATTATATAAGCATCACCTGTATTTAATTAAGAATATAAGCAGTTATTAGCTAAAAATTGAAAATAAATTTAAAGAAAAACAAAGTTTAATAATGTATATAATTAAAACTTTAATTATTTTAATTGGTTGTTTAGGCCAGTCTTGACGCAGGGGCACAAAGTGTGAGTGTAAAACCGACCGACCGACCGGTTGTGAGTTCGATCCCCACTCGAGGAGATGAAATATTTACTTAAATTAATGTTTCTATTTCTTCGCTCTGGTGTCGAGGCAAAGCTCGGTGTTGCGTTCTGTCACTCAACACGCAATGCCTCCAGAATTCGGCAGAAAGTGGGGAACGGAGTGTCTTAACATTAGGTTCCCTTTGCCTATCCTGCTGTACGCGGAATACAGCGTAACGCTGATTTTTTTAATTTAATTAGTTGTTTATTAATAAAGAAATAATAATTAACTATTAATTACTTTACGCCATTTTCCTTGTTTTTTTTCTTATAATTGTGTCACATTACCACATACTACTTTATATTATAGTTATTTCTTTATACTATAATAATGTTATAATAGTTGGTGCAACTGACGTGATGGATCCATCAAATTTCTTAGTACCGAGTGTGGCCTTAATCTATTCAAGGAAATGTGATCGAGTCCACTTACTGTTGCAGAATATTTTCTGATGTTATTTTAGATACATTTAAATGTATATTTCCATTTCTTCGCTCTATTGTTGAGGCAAAGCGCGGCGTTGAGTGCCACTCAACCCGCAATACTTCCAGAATTCAGCAGAAAGTGGGGAACGGAGTGTTTTAACACTAGGTTCCCTCTGCCTACCCTGCTGTGTGCGGGATACAGCGTGAAGCTGATACCATTTTAGATACAGATTTAATATGACATTAAATGATTTTTTTAACTTTGAAAATAAAAATATATATTAAAAGCTAATATGAATAAATAAAATTCAGTTATTGGTTTAAGTTTTTAATTTGTTTCTATATAAAAAATCTATTGCTTATTACAATATTTTTTACCTATCTATATCTTTTTAGAAAATGTACAAAAGTTTGAACGTAGCGGGATTTGATCTCAACGTATGTTGGGAATCCTGTTGGACGGTTTACAAAAATTGTGTAAAACTATTATATATTTTTTTCAGCTTCACGCTGTATCCCGCACACAGCAGGCAGAGGAAACCTAGTGTTAGTCTTAACAAAAGACAGGCAGAAAGTGGGGAACGGAGTAGACACTCCGTTCCCCACTTTCTGCCGAATTCTGGAGGCACTGCGTGGTGTCGAGGCAAAGCGCGGCGTTGAGTTCTGCCACTCAACACGCAATGCCTCCAGAACTCGGCGGAAAGTGGAGACTGAAGTGTTTCAACATTGAACCACCCACGTAGCTTAACTCAAAAGACGACGATTGCGTGTTGGCTAGCGATACTCAACACCGCGCTTTGTCTAAGTACCAAATCGAGCAAGTCAGGCGATATGCCGTTGCACTACGGTAGATTCAAATTAAGTAAAATTTTAATTTTCCTATTTTCAGTAATGTAAATTATACAAAATATTAATTATATAGCCATAGATAAATCTTAACTGCTTAAATAAAAAATAAATAAAATAAAAATAAAATCTATTAACTTAACGCATAATAAAACTCACCCTTAGACTGCTATTACACAATAAACACCAAATTAAAAAAAAAAGCACTTGACAACTAAATTTTACCAAAAAGCGCGGCAAATTCAAATGTCATACGTATCTATTTATTAAAAATTTTAACTATTAGTACATTGTTCGAACAACCTCTAAATTTGAATTTACTAGGTTGCGCGTGCGCCGGTGGTAGCTGCGCGTCGGCTACTAACTATGCTGTAGATCTTACATACGTCGAAGGTTTTCAATACTTCAAGTCCGAGTAAATGTACTTAGTTATATATATTTAATACATTTTTTATTAAAATTTTGTTAAAGAATAAATATATAAATGTAAGGTTGAAGCCGTCGTAGCGCAGTTGACCGCGTCGGACTGTTAATGTGACGGTTGCGGGTTCGATTCTCATCCAGGGGAATGAATTATATTCGTTTTCTCGCTCTTGTACGCACTGAGAGACAAGACAAAACACGGAAAATTCCGTCACCATGTCTCGAATAATTGGGAGAAAACTGAGGAATGAAATATTTGATACTGGGGTCATTCTGCCTACCCGGCTATATGCGGGATACAGCGTGAAGCTAAAAAAAAATATTATTATTATTATTTAGAATTCGCATATTTTTGGGAACTTTACGAACGGGAATTAATAATTTAGAAAAGTACAAGCTCGGAAAAATCCCTTCTCAAAAAACAAAATATCGTGTTTCTCAAAGAACTGGAGACCAAAATATTTACTCATGTTTTATTTTTTCTTCCATACATCATCCAGGCACGAAATAATGATGTAGATTCGTTAATTTATTTGACAATATTGCATTTCCCATGAATTTTATCATATAATGGTAATTTTTTTATCAGCTCCACACTGTATCCCGCTCACAGCAGGGTAGGCAGAGGGAACCTGAGTGTGTAGACACTCCGTTTCCCACTTATATAATGGAAAATTACAATTTTAAAATAGATTACTTTAAAAATCAAAAGAAGCCTTTAAAAATAACAAAAAGATCCAACTAAAAGAATCAAATTCTATATATATCATTTATTATAGGTTTACTTTGTAAGAATACGTAATTTACATGTAAAACTCCCGAAGATTTGCCAAGATTCGAAATGTCTTACTTTTATGATGATAAAAAAAACAATATTTTTAACATTTTAAAGTGTTATTCCACTTAGGAAAGCAAAATAGTTTAGATAACAAATAAAAAAAATAATTTGAGACTACCGTGGAGCAGTCACGAGAATATGACTGTAACGCTACGGATGTGGATTTGATTCGCATTCATGTTTTCATTTCTTCCTTCTGGCACTACAGTAAAAATACGGCGTTAAGTTCCACCTCTCTACATGCAATGTTACCAAAAATTCAGCGGAAAGTGGTGAACGGAGTGTCTCAATAGTAGGTTTCCTCTGCCTTACTATGTGATACAGCGTGAAGCTGAATTTTTTAAATTAACTTTTCGGGATTTGACCCCGCGTCTCTTGGAAATTGTCCAAGCACTCTAACCACTAAGCCATACGCACAGATTATATTTACTCTATTGTCATTTCATCAAAGTGGGCAACTGAGTGTCTTAAAACAATGTTCCCTCTGCCTTCTTTGCTATGCGGGAAAAGCGTGAAGCTGGTTTTTTTTGCTTCATTTTAATATCCTCCAATTATAACCCATTTATGTATGTATGCGGTTTCAATTATATCTACAAAACAAGTGTTCTATAAAACGTGGGTACATTCCAGTACCTACAAACATAATAATTAAAATTACTCGCTTATATCGTTACCTTCCAGCGCTTGGATTTAGAAAAAAAAAATGCGCCATTAATTGCGAATGACGAAGCAAACTGCTTTTATTAATAACTATTCAAGTGGAATTGTTGTTTAGATTACAATATGTATATGTAATTGGATTTAAAAAAATGTATGATGGAAAATTATACTTGATCTGGAATAGAACTTGTTACATCCTACTAATATTATAAATTGAGGCCGGTCGTGGCGCAGCGGCACGAGGTGTGACTGCAAAACCGACTGGTTGTGGGTTCGATACCCACTCGAGGAGATGAAATATTTACTTAAATTTATATTTCCATTTCTTCGCTCTGGTGTCGAGGTTAAGCGCGGCGTTGAGTTCTGCCACTCAACGCGCAATGCCTCCAGAACTCGGCAGAAAGTGGGGAACGGAGTGTCTTAACACTAGGTTCCCTCTGCCTACCCTGCTGTGTGCGGGATGCAGTGTGAAGCTGATTTAATTTTTAATTTTAACATAAGTAATACAGACGAAAACATAAATAATTTTGTAGTACAAGCGAGCGGAGTCGTTAAATTTAAATAAAATCATTCTTTCAACTAACAAGTGGGGAGCTACAATTACAGCCATCGGGTTCATGTTCACATTGACCCATTGCCCATCAGCATTTATCATCCAGGCTTAAGTTTATTTAAGGAAATCGAAGTCACAACCATATTATTTTGCTTTTAAGATAAATGATTATTTTTACTTTACACCATTGCAAATTGAGATAAACGAGTGATCGAGGCTAGCTCATATATTTTAATTTGCTGAGAACTACGCAGTTAATGTTATTTATTTATAGCTTTAGCTTTCCGACTTGGAAGTATCGCTGAGGGCTACAAACACATTATAATATTAGTACAACATGATTTTTTGCCCACATGGTGAAATAGAAAAAAAAATCAGCACCACGCTGTATACCCTATATAACCTAGTGTTTAGACACTCCGTTCCCCACTTTCTGCCGGATTCTGGAGGCATTGCGTGTTGAGTGGCAGAACTCAACGCCGCGTTTTGCCTCGACACCAGAGCGAAGAAATGGAAATATAAATTTAAGTAAATATTTCATCCCTCGAGTGGGGATCGAACCCACAACCAGTCGGTTTTACAGTCACACTTTGTGCCGCTGCGCCACGACTGGCCTCAAGGTGAAATAGAAGCCTAGTGATATATCCTATACAATTTCTAGTTATGAGATATAATAAAGAATTAAAAATATGGGTCGATCCCCACTCGAAGAAACAAAATATTTATTTAAATTGTGTATTTTAATTTCTTCGCTCTGACGCCATGGCAAAAGCCCGGCATTGAGTCCCGCCACTCAACACACAATGCCTCGTAAAAGTTGGCGGATATAAAGGGGAACGGAGTGTCTTAAAACTGGGTTCCTAACTGGGAAACTTCTTCTCGTGCTGGTTTCTGCATGGATGACTGCGTGCCTGGTACACTCATATAGAGGGCTATTAAGCTGTTGAAGACAACCCCACTTGGTCGGTCCTATCCTGTTTTCAACTCTCCCTTGACCCGCAGCGGTGAATGTCCTTGACGAGAAGTATGTCGAAGAAAATCAGAATGCATGATAAAACGATGGAGTTCTGATGCCAAGTTCTCAGAGAATGGATTTGTTAGTTCAGAATTCCCTGAAATCCAAGCATTCTTCTCCAGTTCTAAAGTTGTGGTAAAGTTTTCTATGTGTTGTGGCAGAACTAACTAATTCTACTTCTGACTTTTTCCCTATATCTCTCAATGTCTCACATCCCGGACTAGTCTACATTTCGTGGTTATGCCGATATTCCTGTTGCCCCTTATTCTCTTCAGCTTATTCATTGATGATCTCGTAATAGCCATACTCCGAGGTAGACGTACGGTTGATAGGATAGGTACGACATTACAATTTGCGATAATTAGAATTTCTAGGGAGTATCTATTTGCACAATCGACAATCCTTACTTTTTTCTTAAAATCTAATATTAAAACGTATTCGAACGCCGTGACCAGTCAGTCTTATTGCATCAAGTAACCTTACTTATTCGAACCCACTACCTATATCAGGTACCAAGAAATAAGACGATAAATAAGGCGTGGAGTAGCCATGGCACCAAGCCTTATTTATCGTCAAAATAAACTTTAACAGGACAACATTTTATTAACTTTATTTACTTAATAACAGTTACTTGCCTCTATATTACTATTTAATTATTCATAGGATTATTAACAAGATATTCAAGTACTTGGTAGGTGACGGCCGCTATAATCGATAGTCAGCTGTTAGACACGCGAATCTTATTATTTTATACAAGTGGAATCTAAAGTAGAAAAAAAAATTCGAAGAACCTATTATTTACTTATTACGAAAACGTATAAAAATTTTGAACTTAGCGGGATTTGAATCTGCGCCCCTTAGGAAATCGTCCCAGATACTCGTAGGCCAACCTATTATTTTTTTAATATTCAGCAAACAGAAGGGAGCAGGAAAATAAACAAGTGGCCAAGTGTGAATCGGACTACACATGGAGGGTTCCGTAGAAGCAAACATCGATTATGGACATAATATATTGAGAGAAGTAAATTACCTACAACTGGCCAAAATATCTACATTTTTTTCCCCCACTCAGAAGTAACTTTGCTTTTCATAGTGCTTTATGGTATTTATAACAAAGTTATAATTTGCGGCTATATCTCAAAAACTGCTGATTGTATCTCGTTCAAACCGTTTTCGATGAAAGTCTTTATTAAGATCTGTCATATATATTTTTATTAGATTTTCACTTTAGTAGTAGAACTTTAATTAGGTAAAAAAAAAAACAAAAAAGTAGTTTCACATTTTTTTCACTCGTAGCAGCGTGGAAAGAAGGAACCTACGTGCTACGTGCTACGAAACTGTATTCGCCACTTTCCACCCAAATTTCGTGACATTGCGTGTTGAGTGTTGGGATCTTGCTAATTAAAATAATTAATTTCCCCGACTAAGGAATCGAACCCACAACTATCGCATTTAAAGTCAGACGCTATTCCACTACGGCACGATGGCTTCAAGTAGTGAATTATAAACAAAACATAAAACCTTACTGCATAAATTGTTTTCTTCTGTATTGAATGATGTAAAGGAAACTGCAGTTCGTATAATGTATTTATTGGAATTTAAATAAATAAATAAATCAGCTCACGCTGCTATGTGCGGGCACACAGCAGGGTAAGCAGAGGGAACCTAGTATTAAGACATTCCGTTTCCGAATTCTGGAGGCATTGCGTGTTAAGTGGCAGAACTCAACGCCACGTTTTGCCTTGTCACCAAGAGCGAAGAAATGAAAATATACATTTAAATATTTGATCTCCTCGAGTGGCGATCGAACCCACAACCAGACGGTTTTACATTTTTGGAAACCCGATGTTTCGAACACTTTGCAGTCACCTGTTGCAGTCTTTGCAGCTCCAAGGCCATGGATAGACTAAGGTGGATTTCTTAATTGCTTCGAATACTGCCCAGGATTCCTGCAGAATAACCTTACGTAAAGGCTAGGTTTATCCACGGTGTGTTTACAGCTGATGTTTTTTTCTATGAAAAATTTATAAATTTTCCCTTTTCGGATTTATACTTTTACTAGTATTTGAATTACTCACTTTGTACCAAATTTCATAACTTGTAGATCCACGGGAAGTACCCTATAAGTTTTGATTACGCGGTGAATCCATACTAAAAGCAGCACAATCGGAGCATAAATGCATATATCTTTTGATTGCGTTGACTTTTTTATTTTAATTTTCACTTACACTACAGACTTATGGTCCGTACATTTTGTTATTTTTAACATTTCTTTTAATACTTTTTTCCTGTAGATATTACCTAAAACTAGACTTATGTTATTACGTACATATATTTTAATATTTATACAATATCTCCTTAAGACAGTCCAGTTGCGTTGACTTCGAAGCTTCATTTTTCTGTGCTTCAAGGGACCATAGAACTGAATATTATTTGATATTAATTACAACTTGATGCACCAACACAATCTCAAACGAAATAGTCTAGACAGACGGACGATAAAATTATCCTATAAATTTTTTTTTTTCCTTTTGAGATAAGGAACCCTAAAAATGGAGTAAAAACTTCCAATAAAAGCAAGATATACTTAATGATGACAAATGGATGTATTTGAAATGTATCTAAACCAAGGATAATGTAATTAATTTATATTTATACCTAGAATATGGATTGAGATACGTATTTATATTTTATATTATTTGACAACAAAATGATTCTTCTATTGTTTTTAACTTCACGCTTTATCCCGCACATACCAATAATATATAATATTGGGCCTATTTCCGTTTCGAGCGACTGCCAGTATCGCAATCATCTGGAAAGCAAGGCCAAGTTGGCCTCAAAGAAACTGGATGTCATCAGCTGAGCACCATTTCTGCCTGTATAGAGCCCAGGTTTGGCCTCATATGGAGTACTGTTCTATCATCTCTGGGCTAAAGCACTCCGGTATCAGCTTGACCCATTTGATAGCAAACAACGTAGAGCCGTTGGATTAATTGAAGACAATGATCTATGTGAAAAGCTAGACACTTTGGCTTTGTAGAGACGTCTCCTCGCTGTGCGTTCTCTACCGCATTTATCATGGGGAGTGTTCTATTTGAACTGTTACCTGCCGCCGAATTCTCTAACCGCACAGTATATCATAAACTTAAATACCATCCACACCATCTGGATAAGTGACACTCCAATACTGTGCGGTTTCATAGGATTTTCCTTCCAAGCGTCACGGAACTGTAAAATAACCTGCGGCAGTGTTTCCAAATCGCCACCTCAAAAGCCGACAACGCATCTGTAGCTCCTCTGGTTAGACGGGGTCGTATCAGAAGTAACTTGGGAACCTAGTGTTAAGGCACTCCGTTCCCATTTAGATAGCAATATTAAAAAAAAACAGTCGAATTGAAAACCTCGTTTTACAGAAGTCGGCTAAAACTTAGGTATTCATCCATTTGTCACACATACTTAATACAAATTTAAGACTTATGTGATTTTCTCATGGATTCTATTGTGAGAAAAAGACCTGTTTAAAATGAAAACTTAGTTTTACAATAACAAAAGAATCATCAAAATCGGTTCACCCAGTTAAAAGTTCTGAGGTAACAGACATAAAAAACAATACAGCCGTATTGACAACCTCCTCCTTGTATAGAAAAATAAAGTAACTTGCGTCGCAGAATATCTAGAGTCAAGACAGATTTACTTATTATTGTTATATTGTATACAAAATCTGTGTCTCGGAAGTCGGTAGTCGGTTGTCACGTATTTACACGCCTATCAAATTCTCAAAAGAGTTGAATACATCTTAATTTAAAAAAATATGTATTGTAAGAAACGTTTTTCTTATAGACTGTGGCAAATGGTTCTTTTAATCTGTTTGTCATTTAGGCTTTTGCTAAATAACTTTTTTTTAATTTCTTTTAGCCTCACGCTGTATACTGCACACGCAGTAGGGTAGGCAGTGGAAACCTGGGAACTGGGAACCTAGTGTTAAAACACTCCATTAAAACTTACTTTCCACCAAATACTGGAGGCATTGCGTGTTGAGTGACGGAACTCGACGACGCACTTCGTCTCGTTACCAGGAAGTGAAAATATTAAATATTTCATTTACTCGAGTGGGAATCGAACCCACAGCCACCTTAATCTACCTATATAAGTATTAGTTCTATCGTATTATAGTATAAGTAGAGTTCTAAGAGAAGCGGAAAATTAAAAAAGAAATGGCATTTAAACTTTTAAGCTCAACTCCGCTGACAAAATGTAGGAACATAACAACATAAAATTTATAATAATATTTTTTTTAAAAGTCCGTAATATTTTCTATAGCGTGGATTCAGCAAAAAAATATGAAATCAATCTTTCGTTTTAATATTTTAAGCAAAAACAGTGAATGAACTTCAACTTGACCGTTGTGGCGCAGAAGAACAAGTGTGTAACTGTGAACGCGATAGGTTGTTGGATCGATTCCGACTCGAGGAGATTAAATAATTAATATTTTCAATTTATAGCTCTAATAATGAGGCATAGCGCGGCGTTGAGTTCCGCCTCTCAACGCGCAGCGCCTCAAAAATTCGCCGGAAAGTGGGAAACGGAAGTGTCTTAATGGGAACAGAGTGTCTTAATATGAGGTTACCAGGTTCCCGTCCCGTGCTTAATGAGTGATACAGCGTGAACCTAAAAAAATATTGCGCAATTCTTTGAAAACAACGCCAGTTGCGGTTTCTTCGAATAATTTATGAACGGAATTTTTTAGCGTACTTTCCTCTGTTTGTTGTTATACTTGCAAACACTTACAAAGCCAACATAATTATGTATATATATATTGTTGTAAAATGTTTGTTGCTTTGTTGTTTTTATATAATATGTGCATTAAGTTTTTAAACAGAACACGCATTATATTTTATATTTTTTCTTTTTTCAATTTCATGCTACATTCCTATAGCAGGGTAGGAAGTGAGAATTTAGTGGTAAGGCACTCTGTTTCCTACTTTTGCCTAATTTTCATTTGCATGTTGCGTAGCAGGCCTTGCTTTACCTCTTTACCAGAACGAAGAAATTAAAATAGACCACTCCCCCGATCGGGAATCGAACCACAACCGTCGCGTTTAGAATTCACTGTTTATGAATTCTATAAAAAGACAAAGAATTTGGATTAAGGATATATAATTGTGATTGTTTCAAGTTCTGTAATTTCAATTCTATTATGGATATATCAATTACTAAGATAAAAATACCAAGAATAACTTACATAGGTACCATACCTATTACCGGATCTTAGAAGTTCTAGTGGCAAAATGAATGGGAGTCTTTTAAAACTCGATGTGATAGTGAGTTGAAATCCCGTGAATGTATTATATTTAATTATTAAATTGTTGTTTTACAAAGGTAAGTATATAATGTAAAAAATGTTACTGTCAATCTGTATATTTCGGTATTCTATACAATACTTCGACTATGTATAGAATTTGATTTTGATTTATTTATTTATTTTCACGCTGTATCTCGCACACAGCAGGGTAGGCAGAGGGGACCTAGTGTTAAGACACTCCGTTCTCCACTTTCTGCCGAATGCGCAATGCGTCCATTGCGCGTTGAGTGGCAGAACTCAACGCCGCAGCAGCATGAGAATAAAAGTTAAAGCTAAATAATAGTGAAATATTCCCCCAATTAGAATAGAACTAACAACTATCACGTTTATAGTCAAACGCTGCTCCATGATGGCCTAAATAAAAATATATAGATAACGAATGATACGTTACCCACGACCGGGAAAAGAACCCGGAACCAAAGTCTCAGTGGACTGACCATTGTCATATATTTATTGCGTCTGTCTGTCAATTATGAAAGGTCATTGTAATAACAATCGGAAACAACAACTTCCTACACCAATTAGCCATTAAAGGTGTTCTAATAAATATAATTTATATATAACATATTAGTGCAAAAACTTTAATTATATTATTTATTGTTTATAGTTTGTAGAGGCCAGTCGTGGCGCAGCGGCACGAAGTGTGACTGTAAAACCGACTGGTTGTGGGTTCGATCCCCACTCGAGGAGATGAAATATTTACTTAAATTTATATTTCCATTTCTTCGATCTAGTGTCGAGGTTGAGCGCGGCGTTGAATTCGGCTACTCAACACGCAATGCTACCAGAATTCGGCAGAAAATGGAGAACGGAGTGTCTTAACATTAGTTTCTCTCTGCCTACCCTGCTGTGTGCGGGATACAGCGTGAAGCTGTTTTTTTATATATACATATAGTTTGTAGGTATTTATATAAGGACATATTGTAGGAATGTAACATTTTTTTATTATTAGATAGTTGAATAAATGCCATGGACAATGGCTCGTATTTACATACATTTTTGATAATTTAAATTCGCTAGTTTGATTTTTAATTTTGAGTTTTGAAGCCGATCGTGGCGCAGAGGCACAAAGTGTGACTGTAAACTCGACTGGTTATGTGTTCGATGCCCACTCGAGGAAATGAAATATTTATTTAAATTTATATATCCATTTCTTCACTCTGGTGTCGAGACAAAGCGCGGAGTTTAGTTCCGCCACTGAACACGTAATGCCTCCAAAACTCTTGTTGTTCCCGCACACAGTAGGGTAGGCAGAGGGAACATAGTGCTAAAACACTCCGTTCTCCACTTTCCGGCAAATTCTGGAGGCATTGCGTAATGAGTGACGTGAATTCAACGTCATGTTTTCTGTATTTCAACATATTAATAAATATTTCACTTCCTCGAGTGGGGATCGAACCCACAACCAGTTCCGCTTGCAGTCACACTTTGTGCCACTGCATCACGACTGGCCTCAAAAAAATATAAATAATAAATTTAAAAAAAAACCTTCACTTTATTTATAAATATTTGATTATCATCATATTTATTAGTTATAAATTAGTTTTTATAACATTATACTTTAATTGTGTCAAGTGATAAACTGACGACATTGAAAATTAGTATATATTTTGAAAAAATACAGGAAATGGACCGACTAGTTTTATTTCTAATTTATTTAGATCAAATAAAAAACAATTTGAATCCAAATTGCCAAGGCTGTTACGTATATATTTTGCAATTCTTAAAAAATCCTGTGACCTTGCATCACAGACTGTCGCCATCTTTATTCTGACATGAAAAGGGCGGCATATTTTATTGATTTTTCAATTAAGAATCAGCAGCTTTTATCTGTGCTATTAGCTTCGCCCCCGTGGGCAAATTAAATAAATAAAAGTTGAGGACTGTCGTGGCGCAGGGGCACTGTAAACGCGACTGGTTGTGGATTCTATTCCCACTCGAGGAAAAAAATATTTTCAAACCGCGGCGTTGAGTTCGCCCACAACACACAATGCCTCCAGAATTAGGAGAAAAGTGGGGAACTTAGTATCTTAACACTAGATATCCTCTACCTACCCACCCTGCTGTGTGCGGGATACTGCGTGAAGCTGATTCAAGATCTAAGTAAATATATTATATTTGTATAAAATTGATTAAAAAAGAATCCCGCCTCGTTTCTTGCGCCGGTTCTTCCCAGGTCTGAGGCATTAACTTTAGTGAACTGGTGGTAAATTATTTGACGTTCAAAAAATGAAGCATGTAACTTCTTATTTTGAATAAAATTATTTGACATTGACTTTGACCTTCACTACCGTGTTCATTCAAAGGCATCTCAACTGCGCCGTACTAGCAGCAGCTATCAATAAGCTAAAAGACTCAAATAGGGTATAAAATAGAGAATTAATAGAGAGGCCTTTCGTGGCACAGTGGCTCAAATTGTGAGTAAACGCGACAGGTTGTGGATTTGATTCCCAGTTGAGGAAATGAATTATTTAATTCTTAAATTTTCTGCGCTCAGGTGTCGAGGCAAAGCCACGAGAGTTGAGTTCCGCCACGCAACGCCTCAAGAATTCGTCGGAAAATGGGAAATGGAGTGTCTTAACAAGGTTCCCTCTGCCTTTAAGCAGAAAAACAACTACCGTGCTCATTCAAGCGCATCTCAACTGCGCCGTACTAGTTTATCAACAAGCTAAAATACTTAAAAAGGGTACAAAATAGATATATAATTGATAAACTGAAGGCCGCGCCCGTAAACACTTTCACTAAACAACTTCCTTTGTTTTTGCTTCTATTTAGATTTAATGAAATAGAATGGAAATCTAACATTCATTATCGAGAGGTAATTAACCTGTATTAAATACCATCATGTCGTCATCGGCAAGTTTTTTGGTATACTTTTGATGTGAATAATTCCATTTTTCCTTTTTCCATAGGAATTTCAGGATATCTTCTCTTAGCGCTCCTCTACATTCCCTAACCAACCAAAACAATAAATTTCAACGTCGATAACATGTCGGTAACAGAAATGTTTTATATAATACAGATGTATTTATTTTCCAGGTTCAACGGTACTTCGTCGCGTTATACCACTTCAAATATGCAATCCCTAGTTCTCTATAAATGTGACAAAACAAGCACAGTAGCTGTATTAGGAGCTTTATTTTGCCATGAAAAAAAACCAATGAGTTCTAACACGCAGTAATTTTTTTTAAAGAAAATAGAACATTAAAAAATATATTTTTAGAGTTCCGTACCTCGAAAGGAACCCTTATAGGACTACATCACTTTGTTGTCCGTCTGTATGTCAAACCCTTTTTTTCAGGAACTCGTGGAGGTTGGATCAAGCTGAAATTTACATGAAATGCTCAGGTCTACAGTTACTTGGAGCTGTAAAATAATCAAACTTCTAAGCCAACGCAATCAAAAGATATAGCCGTTTATGCCGCAAATTTCCGCAAGTGTTCGAAACTCGCAAGGGAATCAAAACCTACAGGGTACTTCCCGTGACATCAGAACCTTGAAATTTGGTACGAAACAACGTCTTATAGCACAGATAAAGGAAAAATCGCAAAAACCGTAAATTTATCGACTTTTAGTAGAAAAAAATCATTACAAAGTTATATTTGTTGTTCATTTCATACAAAATGAGCGGATTTCCCGTAAATTTAAATTTGTCAACTTTTATCAATTGTACTTCCCGATGATCTACAATCCTGAAAAAGAACGTCGAGTTCCGCCACACAACACGCCTCGAAAAATTCTCATTTGTTGCCCTTTCCCGTTGGAATTTCGAGATATTTTTCTTAATCCCCTCTTCTACACCACACCACCCCATGGGAGTAGATTAATCCCCTCTTTTAATTAATCCCCTCTACACCACCCCATGGAAGTAGGAATGATTCTGACCGACCAGCTACCACAGAATAGTCTGGTATCCACCCAAGAATTTATACTAACAAAAAAGCTGACGAAGCCTGAAAAATAAGACAAAAACTTTTACACAAAAAGATCAGTTCTAACGAAGCTAAACTCAAGGCCGGCCTCAACATTCATGTTCACAGAATCTGCATGTCAAATTACAGCGTTCTACGCCGCGCAGTATCATCTGTGTGTCGTTTATTAGTCACTCAGTAAATTAAGAGATTTAGAGTTTTAATACACCTATAGAATATAAAATAATTAATATTATCATTAGAACCTTAGTAAGAATATATAATTGAGGTCGGTTAATACGTTTATAATTGTGAACATTCCAATAGAATGTATTATTAATAAATAATATGATCTAGTTCACCCATATTTAAAATAGGCCACTGTTACTTGCTTATATAAGTATGTAGATATACATACAATATGGTGAATGGATAAGGTAATTTCCGTTTGTTCGTATTTGTTATTATTATTTAAAAAAAAAACAGCTTCACGCTGTATCCCGCACATAGCAGGGTAGGTAGAGGGAACCTAGTGTTAAGACACTCCGTTCCCCACTTTCTGCCGAATTCTGAAGGCATTGCGTGTTGAGTGGCAGAACTCAACGCCGCGCTTAGCCTAAACATCAGAGCGAAGAAATGAAAATATAAATTTAAGTAAATATTTCATCTCCTCGAGTGGGGATCGAACCCACAACCAGTCGGTTTTACATTCACACTCCGTGCCGCTGCGCCACGACTGGCCTCATTATTTATTATGAGTGAAATGATTTTTGAATCTAATAGATAAAATTATGAGCTCTTTTTTTTGACAACAAATGAGAGGGAACCTAATGTTAAGATGTTCCCCACGGGTTTGCCTGCCCCCCACACACACACATATAACTTTTTAATTTCTGATTACGTCCGTCAGATTAGTGTGTTAAACAAAAAAAAAATCTTAATTAGAAAACGTATAACAATTTGAACGTAGCGGGACTCGAACCCACGCCTCCTGGAAACCGGCCAGGACCTGGTATTATATATTTATATAGTATTTTTCTTTCCTAAGTGTGAAATAACACTTTAAAAATGTTAAAAAAAAACAGTTTTAAAAATATATATTAGCAATATTAATATTTATTTATATTATTGGTTAATTATTGAAAGAATCGACCGTCCGTCCGTCGTGGCGTAATTAAAACTCAAACAGTGTAAGCAAAACTCCATAAGTACAGTACCCACAGTTACGGGTTCGGTACCCGCTCGGGGAAATGATTATACCTATATAAAAAACGTTGAGTTACGCCGCTCAACACGTAGAGCCAGCGGAGTTCAGCAATGAGTGAGAATGGAAGTGTCCTTATGGAAACCAGGTTTCCTCTGATGGAAAAGGTGAAGATAAAAATAAAACATTCCATTTCTAAACCAGTTAAAATGGTTTCATACACTTATTAAGATAAGACATACTAAGAAAAGTCAGGTAAAAGTCTATAGTATTACATACAATACTATAATATAAGGACAGCAGTGACACAATTAAATCGAGTGATATATCAAGGTGGTTCTGAGGTTATATCCGAGTCGTGATCGACTCTGACGCTAAGGTAAAAGAAATAACTAAGCCTAAGCCTACATAATAATTTCACCCGGTTTTGTGTATGTGTGTGGGAACTAAAGTATTTTTTTATAGTTTCATGCTGTATCTCGCATATTATAGCTGGGCAGACAGTGGGAACCTCAGGACCTAATGTTAAGAGACTTTCGTTTCCAACTTTCCGCCGAATTTTTGGGGCACTGCGTGTTAAGCGGCGGAACTTAACACTGCGCTTTGCTTTCACCAGAACGAGGTGATTATTCATTCCCTTAGTCGGAATCGAACCCACAGTCATATTTACAGTCGCATGCTTGTGCCCTTGTGCCACGACGGTCTCGGAAGGTCTAGAGATCATATAAAGCTATATGATGCTATTTTCACGCTGTATTCCGCGCTTAGCGGAGTAGACGGAGGGAACATGGGGAACTAATTTTAAAAAACTTAGTTCCCCGTTTAAACACAACGTTTCCCACTTTCCGACGAATACATGAGACAATGTGTGTACAAGCAAACAAAGCGCAGAACTCAACGACGTGCTTTGCCTCGGTACCGGAGCGAGGATATGAAAATATTAAATATTGCTATTCCCCGAGTGGGAATTGAACCTAGAACCGCCGCGTTTACCGTCAGCGCCACGGCGGCCTTAATACATGAGAATGGTTGAGAACTGTGAAGTAAGTAATTAAAATGATAATATTAAATACACATAATTTTTTTTCTACTTTCTAATAATTTATTTGGTTGTAGGGATTTTTATTTTATTTTTTTTCAATTTAGCAGAAATAAAGTATAGCGTTGGATCTGTACTACTAATACACAATATTACTAAATGAACTGTATGTGAAAAACGAAATACTTTTATATTAAACAGCCTATGCTTCTATACGATCGATCAGCTTCATGCTTTTCCCTCCCATTATAAAATACAAAGAGGGAACCTACTGTCAATTCGAACTAGTTTCCCACTTTACTCTCTGTTCATTTTGGAGACGATACTCAACTCTGCGGCTGTAATACAACAACGGCAAATAAAAAAGATAAAATAATTTCTCCGAGTACTAAATGGTTATCATATCCACTACCTAAGAATTTACAATCCCACTGCGCCACGACGGCCTCAATACATGAGAACAGAAAAAAAATCTATGAATTATATACAATTTTTTTACAATGAAACGCCTGATCGATACTCCGAGCACGCTTCACCAGCAAACAAAATTGCCCTCGATATCTAATCAGGCGTGCACTACACGTTGTGACGTTGCTATTTATATTTAAAATATTATATTATAATCTATAATACCTATATTTTTACGTCAGAGAAACTCAGATAAAAATCTATACTAATATTGCGTAATCTAGGCCGCTGTGGCGCGAGGGTACAGCGTCTAACTGAAAGCGTGGCGGTTGTGGATTCAATTCTCGTTCGGGTAAATTATTTATTTTCTATTCCTCGCTCTCATAAGGAGACAAGAAAATCGGCTGTGCAAAAAAAAACCCGTGATGCTGCTACTAATACTGTCAGCTTTTTTGTTTATGCATGATAATTTAAGGAACAGTAATTGAGGAATTTTATAGGTTTACTCTATATTATATAACGTTAAAGTCGTGGCGCAGGCGCTAGGGGCATAATCGTACGATTTAAAGCTCGACGGTTGTGGGTTCGATTTGCACTCGAGGGAATGATATAGTTAATCATTTCATTTCCTCGCTCTGGTACCAAAGCAGAGAACGGCATTGAGTTTCGCCACCCAACATGTAATGCCTCAAAATTTGGTGGCAAGTAGGGAATGGAAGTGTTAGTAGAGAAGTGTCTTATCACTAGATTCCCTCTGTTACACCAACTATGTGCGTGATAGTGAGTGAGATAAAAAAATTACATAATCTACAGTACTTGCTATCATATAGATGGCATGGGACCGAAACCAGTTGAAACCAGAAAACACTAGTAAATAATATACACGTTTTCGAATCCTACTTTTTTATAAAATTATTTATACTTTTAGGATAGGATGAATTGAATAAATCAATTTATTATATAGCATAATTTTTATATCTTCGCTACATTATCGAATTCTTTAGTAATCAATTACTAGTAAACGATGTCTATATTTATTTTCTTAATTAAAATTAAAATTAACTAAAAAGTCTGTTTAAAAAAAAAACGTTTTTTACGCGCATCATTAAAGGTAAAGGCCAGGCAAGGCCAATTGAGGCGCAGGGGCACAAAGTGTGACTGTAAATTGACTGGTTGTGGGTTCGATCCCCACTTGAGGGGACGAAATATTTATTTAAATTTATATTTCTTCACTCTGGTGTCGAGGCAAAGCGCGGCATGAGTTCTGCCACTCAACACGAAATGCCTCCAGAATTCGGCAGAAAGTGGGGAACGGAGTGTCTTAATACCTAAATAGGTTCCCTCTGCCTCTTCCTCTACCCTTCAAGTGGAAAGTAGAGAATTTCTTGTCATGGAATATCTTGTCACACACGAATGGGGAATATATGCAGAATAAAGAGTGAAACTAACAAACAGTTAATAGCTTCTAACATTTTTGAAGTAAATTAAGTAATTAAAATAATTGAACTTAATTTTTTTTTTACGTTCTCAAAAAATATTTTTACTAAAAATATTTAATAATAACATCCTTTCTCGCCAAATGATAATTCTAAGCTAAGATAATTTGTTAAAATTTCCCTAATAATAATAATAAATTATTGCACACCGCAAAATAAAGACAAGTCAAAGAAAATATATAAACATAAGAAAAAAGCCGTTTAGAAGTTTAAAATGAAGCCACTGCGAAATTCGGATATGTGGCCATATTTGCGGAGACCACATATAAACCAAAGCCGCTCAAGCTTATATAAATGCTAATCTCTAATATCAAGACAGCAAGCATCAGCATACAGAGATAGAGTTAGCAAAAAGCTAGCTAAATGAGTTGTAACAAGCGTCTAAGCGTGTAAGAGTCGAAGCGTTTCGACGTAGCCCGATGAGAACGTATGGCTTAGTGGTCAGAGCGCTTGGACGGTTTCCAAGAGGCGCGGATTCGAATCGCGCTAAGTTTAACTTTTTAGAAGAGCAATAACATAGCGTCTGGCTGTAAATACGATGATTGTGAGATCATGCTCCACTCGGGGGAATGATTGTATTTAAATAATTTTCATACCTACTGGTAGACAAAGCACAGCGTTGAGTTCCGCCACTCAACGTCTCGATTTTTTTTAATTGTTTTTAAATTGATCTGCCCACCATCTCGAAACGAGCAAAAGCTAACTAACATAAGCTTCTTAAGCTAAAATAAACTTCTTTCCACCTGATCTCCTTGAAAATACAATAAAAGATGAATGATGATGAACAAAGAAATTCTTTATACATAATTAAGGGGAAAATGGCTAAAGTTTGTAAATATACGTAGCAAAAATATACTTTTTCTAAAAATATTTCAAGGTGAGAATTATAATTATACTTACGAATATGTGCAAATTAACTAGTTAAAAGAAAAAAATCTAATAATTTATATATGAATATATTACATAGATTACTTTTTGTCCCTAACACTTGCAATTTATACAAAAATTTAATTAGCAGACCTGTCATAATTACATTTGGGTAAAACAGGGATAGATGGAATTGGGATAGAAGATTCAAATTCTCACATTTTCAAATTCTTATTAACAAAAATAAAATCTTTGAAAAAAAATAAAACCCGAAAGCCCTGGCTAAGCTTACGAAAACAGGCTGGCCTCCTGCTTTGAGAAGTTCTGCAGTTATTCTGCTCCCAGAAGCTTTGCTTTTTTAAGATGTCCGAGAGCTATCCTAATCTCACTAGTGTCGATGTCATAAAGCTTATATACATTTTATAGGTAGCGGCTGAGTCTGGCTTGTTGGGCATGCACACTGTGGGACTTTAAGGGTGGTAATTTTGAGGAGTCCTCATAAAAAAAATCACGTTAATCACATATAATCTAATAGAATTCGGCCTAGTACCACTGCAATTAAATTATTTTTCGCTTTTCACGTTTTTCTCTGCCTTACTTTTCAATCATTATTGAATAAATGAAATAAGAATTCCGCCACTCAACACGCAATACCTATCAATCTTAAAGGGAAAAGAGTGTCCTTAACACTAGGTTATTTGGTGCCTATCCTGCTATGTCCGGAGTACAGTATGACGCTAAAAAAATATAAATAAATAAAAAAAGTGGCTGAAAAAAGTACAAAATAAATAATAAATAAATTTGACAAGAATAATATAACTAAAAGTACAAAGAAAAAAGAGAACTTAAGAAAAGAAAGGAATAACTTTTTAATAAAGAACGCGACAACACAAAAATGAAAGTAAACATTATTCTAGTAAATGAGTATATTTTGAATAAGCCACAAGTGTATTTAAAAATAAGTCAGAACCTTCCAAAAAAAGACCATATAAAATTATCTATTTACATATTTCTTTATTTGTTTTTCTAAACATGAAAACAATTGATTTTAATAGTTCGACCTAAATTTCTTGCTTTTCGTCTTGGGATAAAACAATCCCCCATAGTACCTTCACACAGGTGGGTAGGCATTTTAAAAAAAAAGAGTTCCAGGAAAAACTAAAAGGCAAAGCTCTGTAAAATCTGTAATTGCCAAGTCAAAAAAAAGATATAAATAATAATTCAACCTATAGGACGGACACTAATAGCTAAATTAATAGAAAATGGGGCATCTATCCCTATTTTACCCTAATGTAAATGTGACTTGTCTGTTTTAAGAACCAAGTGCCCATTTCCATCGATAAAATTGGAAAGGTACCGAATAGTGTATAAATAGGAGGCATTACTAAGTTTGTGTTTGAAACTATGATTACACTATCTATTATTCGGAAACGATTCTTCCTTTTTCTACCAAAAAAAAAAGAGGCCAGTCGTGGAGCAGGGGCACAAGCGTGTGACTGTAAACGCGGCAGGTTGTGGGTTCGACTCCGACTCGACGAAATGAAATTTTAGATATTTTTATTTCGTCACTCTAGTGTCACTCCTCCTCCTCCGCCACTAAACATGCAATGCCTCCAAAATTCAATGGAAAGTGGGAAGCGGAGTGTCTTAATACTAGGCTTCCTCTACCTCGCTCCGTGCCGGATACAACGAGGAGCTAGAAAAAAAGACAGCGTATGGAATGGTCTAATCAAAGTCAATCTTTGTCTAATCTAATTAATGAAATAATTTAATAATATTTTTCTCTATCTAATTTTGATTTAATTTAATAATATTATTGCATTTTATTAAGAAAAAAAATTGTATATTTTTACGTTGTCTCTATTGTATCAAACGAGTGGTCACTCGACACTTTGTGATTTAAATGGCAACCTACCAAGGAGTTGAATTTAGTAAATCACAACAGCTCAAGACAACCACACACGTTAAAAAATATGTTATTTTATTTGTTGTTAATATTTTCGATCATTATAATATTCTATTTATTTAATCGTATTTTGACAAAGAATTACGATTATTGGGCCACAAGAAATGTTCCACATGTGAAACCTATTCCGCTTTTCGGCAATTATATAGACTCAATTTTTTTGAAAAGGCACAGGCTTTATGTGGCTCAGGAGATATGTGAGAAATTCCCTAATGAGCCCTACGTGGGATCTTATTATGGGACGGAACCAGCCCTTCTTGTTCAAGATATCAATATAATAAAGTTGATAATGGCGAAAGACTTCTACAACTTTAACGGTAGAGAGAACACGAGGTACGCTAAGGAGGAGATTATTACAAAGAACTTATTTTTCAACGGTGGAGATGAATGGAAAGTGATGCGCCAGAATTCGACACCTCTGTTCACAACATCCAAAATGAAAAAAATGTTTCCGCTTATTATAAATTGTACGGACAATTTCAAGACGATGATCGAGATGGATCGTGCTGTGAATTTAGATGCAAAATCTTTTCTAGCGAAATACACAATGGATTGCATCTCAAATTGTGCATTCGGTTTTAATTCTAATACAATGATATCACGCGATTCTTCAAACTTTTTTGTGCCGATGGCGGTAAAAATATTCAGTAACTCCATAAGTAAAGGTCTAAGAAATGTAATTCAGTCAATGTGGCCTAACATATTCTATGGTCTCAAGTTTAAATTGTTCCATGAATATATAACTGTATTCTTTGACGAGCTGCTAACAGGTGTTTTTAATAATAGAATCAATTCTAAAACATCGAGGAATGATTTCGTTGATCTTGTATTGAAATGGAAAAAAGACAATTTTATTTACGGCGATAAGATATCTAACATAAGGACTGGTAAAAGTGAAATATTTAGTATGGAAGTGACCAATGAGCTTTTAGTGACGCAATGTATACTAATGTTTGGAGCTGGATTTGAAACGACTGCCACCACGATGAGCTTCCTTTTGTATGAACTAGCCAAAAGTCCAAACGACCAGAAGAAGGTGATTGAAGAAGTCGACGCTTACTTTAAAAAACATAATGGAATCATAGAATACGAGTGTACAACGGAAATGCCATATCTGGAGGCTTGTATAGAGGAGACCTTACGCATCTATCCAGTGTTGGGTGTCTTGACCAGAGAAGTAATGGACGACTACACTCTACCTACTGGCCTGGAATTAAAGAAACATGATCGAATACATATACCGGTTTACCATCTTCACCACGACCCTAAATACTTTATAAGACCAGAAGAATTTATTCCGGGGCGGTTCTTTGGGAAAGAGAGAAAAAACATCACGCCGTACACTTTTATGCCGTTTGGTGAAGGCCCCAGGATCTGTATTGGTATGACATTTGTACATTTTTGTTATTTAACTAAAATCAAAAATATTTCATTTATTATTATTTATTTTCATTTAAGCGGTACAAAGTGTGACTGTAAAATCGACTGGTTGTGGGTTCGATCCCCACTCGAGGTTCACTCTGTCTGTCCAATTACTCGGTCAAATGACCGCGCTTTGCCTTGTAACCAGAGCGAAGAAGTAAAAATATTAATAAATAATTATCCATAAAAATATATTTTTTTATGTAAGTTACTATTGAGTTTTAGTTAAAGTTTCTGGTTGATTATGGCAGTTAACTTTTATTTCATCTATATAGTGGTCCTTGACGAAGAAAAGTTTGGGAATCCCTGCTTTAGACGATAACTATTGAAATAGAGTTCAATTTTATATTGAAAATACGAGCAGGAGCTTAATATTTTTATAATAACGCAACAAATAGATAAAATTAGTATAATAAATATCACACATATGGGGAATTAGGGCACCTTGATACGATTATTTTGAGACCCAAAACAAGATGAAGCATTGCTCTGTACAGTGCCGGTTTTAGCATTACCAGCGCCCTGGGCGAGATTTATTCGGCGCCCCCAAACTGCAATTACACACAAAAAAGGAACTAGGTACCTACAATGAAATAACCATCTATTAAAAAATATATATATTTAATAGAGACCAGTCGTAGCTCAGGGGCATAAGTGTGCTGCAAAATTTACTGGTTTTGGGTTCGATCCCCACTCTAGGAAAGGAAATAAAAATTAAAAAAAAATTAAATTAGCTTCACGCTATATCCCGCACACAGCAGGGTAGGCAGAGGGAACCTGATGTTAAGACACTCCGTTCCCCACTTTCTGCCGAATTCTGGAGGTATTGCGTGTTGAGTGGCAGAACTCAACGCCGCGCTTAACCTCGACACCAGAGCGAAGAAATGGAAATATAAATTTAAGTAAATATTTCATCTCCTCGAGTGGGGATCGAACCCACAACCAGTCGGTTTTGCAGTCACACCTCGTGCCGCTGCGCCACGACCGGTCTCTATTTGTTTAAATTTATATTTAATTTCTGTTGTCGAAGCAAAGCGCAGTATTAAGAGAATTTAGCGGAAAGTGGCGAACGGAGCGTCTTAACACGAGGAAAAAATCTAATAAAATTTAACTTTTCTATCCTTTCTATCGGCGAATCCTTTTATGAGGCAATCAAAATCTAATTTTTCAGCAATTTCATTTTCGATTGACAAAGTTGCTAAGTTTGTCGATCTAGATTGATAGATTGTCGATCGCA